>JAJIBD010010087.1:0-74581 GCA_021461705.1 Cryptotis parvus | reverse complement strand
TTCCTTCCTTCCCCTCCTTCCCTCCTTCCTTCCTTCCTTCATTTTTATTCACTCATTCATAGTCATTCATTCACTCATTCATTCATTCATTCATTCATTCATTCACTCACTTTTTAAAGTAAAAGTAAAGAATTTCTTTCCAATCTTCTCTTTTCTGGAAGCCAACATACCCCAAAAGTCATTTCAGTGTACGAACAAGAAAACATGTTACGAATGGATGGAAACCCTCCTCCCTGGGACCTGCCATGTTTCAAGGATTCATTATCCGTGAGCGTAGGTAGGGGTGCGGTCTCAGACAGTGCAATCCCCACAACCTCCCATCGTCCCCTGCGCCACCCAGCTCCACTTCCCAGCGTGGACAACATGCTCCAAGCTGCCTTTCAGTAACTCCTTCCCTGCTGCCTTATTCTCCACGTCCAATGGCCATGCACTCTGTCACCTTCCCAAAGCCACTTGTCACCGGAGCGTGGTTCCTGAGTTGGCTTCTGAGAAAACCCAGCAGGTTTTCCCTTCATCCTTCCAGGAAAGGGTTTTTCCTCCCCATTCTGGGTTTCAGAAAACTCCTGGATCGGGTTGCCAGACCCCCCGGCAGGCCCGTGACAGAAGCAGGGTAGAAGGTCAGGGGTCCCTCCTGCATCTCTGGCTTTTATTTATCTTCTACAGCCCGAGAGCGGGGGTTCTCACCACGGAGGGAGAGAGGCAGGTTGCGGCCTGCCCTGGTGTGTCTGTCCCCCTGCCGTGACCCCTGCAGATGCCCAGGACATGGCCCAAGACCCCAAGGTCAACGATGGTAAATGGGTCACCTGAAGAGCATGATGGGAAGAACGCCCGGACCCCTCCCTTGCCCCAAGCATCTACACTCCCTCCTCACACATAGCAGCAAAAGGCGCAGACCAGGTTTCTGAGAAATGGGGGAAAGGGAAAAAATCCTCCCATCTGTTGAGTATTAACCTCTGAACCATTTAACCAAACATTGGCTTCTCCTGTCATTTGATAAGGTGTATCCAGCAAAGGGAGAGGAGAAAATTGGGAGGTTATTCTTTCCAATTACATCAGCAGGGGGTTGTTCGCGCTGCAGAGCTCCGGGTCCCACCTGGACCTTCACACCCCGACCCGCACACTCAAGGACGGAGTGGGGTGCTTGTCTCGGCCCGTCTTCCAGCTTTCACCGGGATAGGAAATAAAAAGCTAGAGGGATTTGAAACTAAAGCCCAGGCACGACGGGCTGTCTGCCCCGAGCCGGCGCTGCGCAAGGGTGATTATGGAGGAAGGAATGGTTTGTGTCACCGTCACACGGAAATGTCCGGCCGCCTTTCTGCAGAGATACCTCCAGGCTACCAGGGGGCTGTGCGCAGACTTCCGCAGCTGCCGGGCCTCCAAGGCTGTCCTGCTCACCTCGGGCCCCTTTGAGTTTCTTGGTGGGGTGGGCCAGCGAGCCGTCTAGACAGATAGGCACCTCCAGGACTGGCCAGCCAGCTCCCGCTGGCAGAGCTGGCCCGTCTAGAGGACCTTGGGGCCCTGGACAGAAAGCCCAGGCATTGGCTGCTGTCTCTGGTCCAGTCCTGCCTTCTGAGCTCCAAGTGAAGAACAGGTCAGCTCCCTAGGCGAGGACCTACCCTGGCCCCAGCCAGCTCCCCTAGACTGCAGAGTGAGCTCTGGATGACCCCTAAAGCCCCTTGGCTCCAGGCGTCACTTGCACCGTGGTCCCAGGAGCTGGCTGAGGTGGTCTCCAGGATCCCTGGCAGCTCTGTCCTGGGGTGGCGTTTGCTCACAGGGTGCCTCCTCTCTTTGCTCATGATTCACAGCCCGTGACTGGCAAATTTTCCCGCCATTGTTTCTAGACCTTTCTCCCTGAGGTGTTTCTCCATTTGATGCCCTCTGCCTGGTTCCCCGCGAGGTCACGCGTGCTCTTCCATGGCTCTTCCATGGTGGGTGGAATGAGTTGGTCCTTCCCTGAGGTAAGGAGCAGCTGCTGTCTCCTTGCCCTGAGCCCAGCACACCCTCACACACTCAGACTTGCTCCCTACAGCACCCCAGAGCCTTGGAGGGGTCTTATTTCCGGCTCAGAACCTCTGGATTGGCCACACCCCCGCCTAGAGATAAAAAGGACAGTGGGGTTCATACCACATCTCTCTCTCTCTCTCTCTCTCTCTCTCTCTCTCTCTCTCTCTCTCTCTCTCTCTCCTCTCTGCTACATCTGGCGGTGCTCAGGGTTACTTCTGGCTCGGCACTCAGGGATTACTCTTGGTGATGCTTGGGAGACCACATGGGATGATGGGAATGAAACCCGGGTTGGTGTAGGCAAAGCAAGCGCCTTCCCTGCTGCTTTCTCTCTCCTGTCCCCAGACCACATCGTTTGGCTTCTAGAGGCCAGACTCTTTCCCCAGCCTCACCTTGGCTTGTTGCTGAGCTAGCAGGGTCCTCCCGGGCCAGATCTCTCAGGGTGAAGCTGCAGAGTCCCCGAGGAGTGGGGACAGGAGTCTAGAGCAAGAGACACTCAGAAGGCCCCACTCCTAGCAGGCAGGGGACGAGGGAGGGAAGCCCTGAGTCTCTCAGATGCTCAGGACATGATAGCATAACTGTGGCCTGGGCTCCTGACTGGGACGTCACTTCCGGTTCCCCTCAGGATCCATCTGACTGGCCAGAGATGTGGGGGGTCCTTCACCATAACTACACAACCCAGTTCCAAGAAGAGTCAGTGTGTGACCTTGTCATCTTCCCTCAGTTTCCTCATCTGTAACAGGCCATTGTGGGCAGCAGCGGAAGCTCCCCTCAGCTCTGACGTTCTGGGCCCTCTTTCTCTTACTCTCCCGGCGTCACCTGCGGCAGACACTGGCTGGGAGTCTCGGCCATCAGCAAGCCCATGGCATCTCTTCTTCCAGCCCTTTGGTTTCCAACCCCTCAATAGTCCTTTGAGAAGGCAGAGCTGCCCTTGCTCTTGGCCCTAATTTACAGAGGGGGAAACAGAGGAGATGTTTTGTTTGTTTGTTAGCTTGTTTTCATGACTCCCAGCTGGCTGACGAGGTGGGGTGCGCTTCTCTGTCATCTCTCTGTCTTCTCGTCCATCCGCTGGAGAACGCACGCCTGTCAGGGCACTCCCCGGGTCAGCTGCGGCCCAGATGTGGAGCCGACGTACTACAAAGGGGGGTGGTCGGAGGGGGATATCCTCTCATTTCCTCTCACGAAGACAAATGGCTCGGGGCCACTGGAGGTCCCAAGACTGTGGCTGGAGTGGGGCCTCCGGGGCCTCCCGGGCAGAAGCTGCGCTCACTGTTGTGGTCTGGAATAGCTCCTCCATGGAGGTGACTCCTGGGAGCGTGAAACCGAGGCCCAGGCTGGTGTACTGCCCGCCCAGAACCTCCTAGAGAACCCTGTATCCTAAGGTCCTCATCCTGGTCTGAATAAAGGCAGACAGGGACAGTCGAGGGTCATCTCGGCCAGTGCTTTTGGTTCTATTATTATTATTATTATTTCTTTTTTTGTCACACCCATAAGTGCTCGGGGATTACTTCTGACTCTGCATTCAGGAATTATTCCCAGCAGTGTTCAGGGAACCATATGAGACGCTGGGGGAGAGGCCCTGGTCAGCTGTGTGCAAGGCATTTGCCCTCTCTGCTGTACTATCCCCTTGACTCATTGTCCATTTTGAGAGGCTGTTTTCAACTCTTTCCTCTGGACCTGTAGTGAGCAAACACACAGGCATACACATGCACACAAACTCACACAAGCAGATAGCTACACACACGCACACACCACGCACACTCCCGCATTACATGTTCTCATACACAAACCCCACACGTGCAGTTATGCATACATGTGCACGCCATCACATACACTGCATACCCACACATAAATATGCACGTCTATACATATATTTGCACACAATGCACGCACTCATGCAAAAGCTATACATATAGGTACGCACACAATGCACACAATACATACATGTACACACCCACACATATACATCCACACACATATAAACCCATACAAACAGATACTTGTACACATGCACACGTGTGCACATCCATACACATGCACACAACTCCACATATTCATATGCACACATGCACGGCCGCACTTCTCAGGAGTGATCCTGAACTCCCTCAGTCCCTGAGAAGCCCGTTATCCCCCAGGGAGGCTGGACGGAAGCGGCTGTCGTATATCATTTCTCTCCAAGCAGGCAGTGTCCCCTCTGTCCAGAGTGGGGCTGGGGGCTGGTCGGGAAGGAGCCCTGCTGGCCCATATTTCACAGACACCCCAGACAGAGACGGCCGTCAGAGCGCTGTCTGATTTCCTCCCCTGACTGCCGGCCTAGATCCCCCAACAAAGAGGGGCATTGTGTCCTTCCCCCCCCCCTCCACGGGCATCTGCTCCGCAGAGATCCGCCGGGGACTCACAGAAGGGATTTGGGGATGAAGATGCAGCCCTCCTGTGCCGCAGGCCCCAGAAGAGCCACAAATTCTTGAACAGGAAAATCCCGACCTGGCGGAGGGGGGTCCCGCAGCCTCGTCGCACTCAGCCACCTCCGCACCCCCGACCTCCCAGCCCTCCCAGGCTTCTCTGCGGGTCTCTCAGGGAAGAGGTGTGTATGGTTTGGGGGGGGGGGTAGAGCTGAGGGTGAAGGGTCTAGGTGGGGGGGGGCTGGACCTGCCCCCATGCCCTGTAAACAGCACAGCCTCCTGCCCAGGTCTGATTCCTGGGGGATGCGGACATTTAGGAAGGAGAAGCCGGTTCCCTGAGACAGGTGCTAAGGGGCGCCAGCCTGAGGCTGAGGGGGCTGGTTCTAGAGGAACATGAGGCCAAGAGCACCCCAAGACCTCCTAGGATATGTATCAGATATCCTGATACATATCAGGCCACCTCCAAAGCCCGGGAGGGTCCTTGGGACACAGTCCCAGCCCTGTCTCCAAGGAAGGTATATGCCAGGGCAGGGAGGTGGCAAAGATGAATTGCTGTCAGCAGGTGTCCTCGGAGCCAGGGTGTGTGGCCCCAGTGGGGAAATGGGCAGGGCCCATCTCGGGCTGTCAGAAGCCACCTGGACCCAGCATGCTCCTCGCTCTCCATCACCTCCTACTTCTGCATCTCAGTAGCACTTCCTCTCTGCAGACCTTGGGGCTTTGACTATTTTGGCCCATTGGCTCTGTTTCTCTTTGCACCCATGGTGGAGAAAGCTATGAGAATGATCTGTTTCTGCAGTCAGGAAATTGGCCAGAGAGCATTTATGGTTGACTTGGAGTCACACAGCAAGCAAGTAGGAGAGAGGGCTAGAGAGCACTCACAGGGCTGGGAGCCATGCTTTGCCTGCTGGAGGCTCAGGCATTTCACGGTACCCTGAGCACCATCCTGAGAGTAAAGCCCTGAGCTGCCAGGTGTGGCCCCAAACAAATATCAAGAGTAGCTATAAAAATTTAGGGCTCCTTGTCTTTACGCTATGCTTTTGTTGTTACTGTTTGCAGGAGAAGAAAAATTGTGTTTGAAATATGGTGTGTGTTATGTGGAAGACGCAAGAGAGAAATATGGTACATGTGAGTATGTGGAGGACATAGGGGAGGACACAGGAGAGAGAGAGAGAGAGAGAGAGAGAGAGAGAGAGAGAGAGAGAGAGAGACTGAAGACCTACCTGAAGCCAGACAGACCTCATTCCCATTTTGTCCCAGAGCCACATATTTTCTCTTTTTTTTTTATTTTTGGTCACACCCGGCAATCCTCAGAGTCATTGTTACTCCTGACTCTGCACTCAGGAATTACTCCTGGCAGTGCTCAGGGTACCATATGGGATGCCGGGATCGAACCCAGGCCCAGCTGTGTGCAAGGCAAAAGCCCTACCCACTGTGCTATCGCTCCAGTCCCTTCCACAGATTTTTCAAGCAACACTGTAGGCCACGGAATGATAGGCTCAGAGAAGTTAAGGAACAACCAAAGTCACATAGCCAGTTCATGGCAGAGCCTGTGTTGGAACTTCAGCCTCTAAAACTCTTTCTGTGTGTGTGTGTGTCTCTCCTTTTCTTTGTTTCCCGTTTCTGTGTTGACAGAGCTGGGGAGAGAAGTGATAAGAAGGAAGGGATCTTGGGGGCAGGAGTGATAGTTCTGTGAGGAGGGCGCTTGTCTTGCTTTGTGGCTGACCCAGATTTGATCCCCGACATCCCAATTCCCTAGTGCAGAGCCAGGAGTAACTCCTGAGCATCGCCAGGTGTGGCCCCCAAATCAAAAAAATAAGTAAATGAAAAGAAGGAAGGGATGTTTCCTCTTGCAGAGAATACTGACGGACTAGATGTGAAGGGGCAGGTCCCAGCAGATGGTCCCAGCTTAGACAAGGGTCTGCAGCTCTCTCGTCAGCTGTGCTGGGGGCTTTAGCTGGGATTTGTGTTCCTGGAAAACTGGTTTTAAATCACCCTTTAAACGACAAATAAAACCGTAGTTTCCAGGCACGGGGAAAGGCTGCAGCTTGGGGAAGTTGCTGAAAACTTCCTTCTGGAGCTGGAAGAATCCTCCAGAGACTGGATTTTCTCCGAGCCGGGCAAATCTGCAGGATGGGAGGGGGTGCCCCCTCCAGGCTCTGAGCAAAATGAGCGCAGACTCAGGGTAGCTGCGCCGCACCGGGGGCGCTCAGACCCTACTGCATCTGCTCCCTTCCCAGTAAGGCTCGAGTTAAGCCTGGCCCTGGGCCCCAGCTCTGGGGACAGGCTGGAGTCCTGAGCCAGCAGCTCCGGTTAGGAAATTAATAAAGAAAGAAAGAGAAGCTCTCGCAGCCAGGCGCATGGTGAGAGACGAGTTAGGTCATGTCTCTCTGTTCAATCGGATATTAGTCCCGACCCTGATGTCACCTTCCAGCTATTAAGCATCACCCACAGAGACACATAAACTGCTCTCGGCCTCTTATCAGGCCTGTCTCTGTCTTACTGCTGCAGGGGTTGTGTCCTGGAGGCTGTTTCTTTACAACTGCAGGTCAAAGGGAAGAGGCTCATTGACTGGGGCTCAGGCTGAGAGGACGGAGTGAGGGAAAGAGAGCCTTGACCGGATGACCAAATGCAGAAACCATTCCCCTGGGTCACAGAAACAGAAGAGGGTTCATTTGGGGGCCAGACCTGCTGGTTAATAATTTTGGGTTAGACCTGGGCAGTCTAACCAGATTCTGAGCAGAATTTCTATCTCTCTGTGGTACACTTGTCCAGCAAAAGACAGTTGTGAACTGAGATGCCAGAAGCTAACTTTAAGTTTATAATTTCCTAAACCACCCACCCACCCACCCATCCATCCATCCATCCATCCATTCATCCATCCACCCACCCACCCACCCACCCATCCATCCATCCATCCATCCATCCGTCCATCCATCCATCCATCCATCCATCCATCCATCCATCCACCCACCCACCCATCCACCCATCCATCCCCTCCACCCACCCACCCACCCATCCACCCATCCATCCCTCCACCCACCCACCCACCCATCCATCCATCATCCATCCATCCATCCATATATCCATCCAGCCATCCAGCCATCCATCACCCCTATGTTCATCCAATCATTCATCCAGTTACTCATTCTCCCCTCTATCCACCCATACAAAAAACTATCAAGAATTAAATTAAATAATCGGAAAGACACATTCCATTTCTTCTTGCAAAGTTTATCACAAATGAATAATAAAACAACAAAGGAAATAATCAGAAATTGTAGTGAAACACACAGGGTAGGAAGACAAGTCAAAAGAATAACAGTAACTGGGGCGACCAGCCATAGCACGCGGGCCTCGGACGCGCATGGGGAAGCTGGAACTCCGCTTTCCCGGCTAAGCTGAACATGGGGCTCTTGGGAGGGCAGATGGGTTTTGGGAGTGGGCCCATCGCCTCCAGGGGTCCCGGAAGCAGCCGGATGAGACTCCGCCCACCACACTAGCCACCACCTTTGCTGTCCGGACGCTGGAACACTGCCTCACGACCAGATTGACAGAGCAAAACCAGTTCAAGCCCAGGTTGCGCGGCCGCTTGGGCCACGCAGTTCATCAAAATAGTGGAAACAGGGATGTCCTTTAATCCACTGCATTCCACGATGTGCAGGAAATTTTGGCGGGAGGGAGAGACAGGGAGGAGAGAGAGGACATGCAGAACCCGCCAAGTAGTTGAGGTGAGGGAGGGGGAGGGAGGTGGGGACATTGGTGATGGGAGATGGGTTTGGGTGGAGGGGTTGGGTGTTGGAACGCTGTGGAACCAGAACTCTGCATGAGCATCTTGCAATTGTATGTCTAAAATGGTGTAATAAAATTTTGGGGAAAAAATAAAATAAAAAATAAATATAAAAAAAAGAATAACAGTAACCAAGGATGGTGGTGCCATCTGTAAGAGAGGAAGAATAATACTAACCTCTTGGGATTTTATTGATTTTTTGTTACTGCAATAGAATTTAGGGCCTTATACAGATGATGCATGTGCTGTACCACTGAGCAACATTCTAGAACAGTCTTTGGGTTTTTTTGGGGGGGGTCACACCCGATGATGATCTAGGGTTACTCCTGGCAGTGCTAGGGGGACCATATGGGAAGACGGGGATCAAACTCGGGTTAGCCACATGCAAGGCAAATGCCCTGCCGCGCTGTGCTATTGCTCAGGCCCCTAGAAAGGTCTTTGATTTGTTTAAAAGGGAACTCTGGGAGAAAGTACTAAGGATGGGAGAGTCACCAGGAGAATTAGAATTAGAAGATTAGAGTTTCCGGCCCCACCCCTGGACCTGTATTGAGGGCAAGAACTGAGTTCCAGTGCCAATAGCAAGCATTTTTTGGTTTGTTTTAGTTGGTTTTGGCTCTGCGCTCAGGGATCATTCCTGGCTGGGTTCGGGTGCCGGAGATCGAACCCGAGTTGGCTGTGTGCGACGTAAACACGCTCCTGTTATACTAACACTCTGGTTCCAAGAATGCCCCTTGCC
This sequence comes from Cryptotis parvus, assembly GCA_021461705.1. Lineage (NCBI taxonomy): Eukaryota > Metazoa > Chordata > Mammalia > Eulipotyphla > Soricidae > Cryptotis > Cryptotis parvus. Next base: position 65,655 of record JAJIBD010010087.1, on the reverse strand, counting down.
ACGCCTGGCTGAGAGCACTTCAAGACCAAATCCTGACCAGGTCCCCCTTCCTGACCCCCCCACCTCCCCCCTCTAAACCGTCTGATTCTATCCATTGCTGATGTCTTGGGGAGACAAATCTCAGTGACAAAGATGAAGCGTCAGGGACTTTTCCCATCATGCCATTTTCATTGATTGGCCTTAGGTTGTTTTCACCTTGAAGAAAAAAAAAAATCAACCTCTAAATTTAGAATTAAAAAATTGAGGGCGGTTAGTTTATGCTCCAGATTCCTTTATTAACAAAAGGGCCTTTAATGAAATCTTTTGTTTACAGAACTTGGACTAAGTAATAAGACATAGGTTAGGGAAACGGAAAGCTAAGGTTTACCACAGGAAATGGAGACAATGAAGTTGGAGGAGGCAAAGTTTTTTTTTTTTTTGCAGTGATTACATTTGCACCGTCCCTTTCCCGAAGAACAGAAAGGCGACTCCTTTGCGTTAGATGATTTCTTGCTTTCTTCTTCCCTTGGTTGGCGTGGGGGCTCCTAAGCCCTGGAGGCCCCTCCAGGGATCCTCAACCCCCAGGCCCAGAGTGTCTGTGGAAGGGTCCAAGGATGCAGAGCTGGCCACCCCCAGTAATTGGGACCAGCGGGGCCACTCCCAGCACAGCAGTGCTCGGGGCCTCCGGCAATGCAGCCGGCAATGCCAGGGACCACGTGGTAACGCACACGGACCCAGACCAGGTCTGAGCTCTGGGACCACTTCCCAGTCCAACCTTGCTCCTCTTTTAAGAAAAGCCAAAGAGTTCTCCCCTGTGTTCTTCCGCCCCTGATTGCTGTTATTGTTGAAATGATCTTGGGGCCTCAGGCCTGCAAGGCAGGTGCTCTGCTGCTGAATTAGACTCTTTCTCCTTTTTTCCTTCTTCTGCTCTTGGTCTGGCCCATCATCCAGAGCCCTGAGGCGTACACACAGAGCTGGGGTTCTAACTGGGGGGGGGGGGGGGGTGGGGAAGGCCAGGAGCTTTGCCTTTTGTTTGGTTTCACTTGTGCAAGAGTTTTCTTTCCTGGGGCCGGAGCGATAGCACAGCGGATAGGGCATTTGCCTTGTGCGCAGCCGACCCGGTTCGATCCCAGGCATCCCATATGGTCCCCAAGCACCGCCAGGAGTAATTCCTGAGCAAAGAGCCAGGAGTAACCCCTGAGCATTGCCGGGTGTGACCCAAAAAGCAAAAAAAAAAGAGTTTTCTTTCCTGAGTGGGCTGACCTTGTGCCCACTCGGTACCATCATGGCCGCCTCTGAAGTCGGCTCTTCACACACGCTCCCCAGACATGGCTCTTGGCTGTCAATTTCTGCTGTGTCTGTCCTTTCAGGAGTGGGGAGATGGTTCTTACCTGGGAGGGATTAAATATTCACACCATGGTGTCAGACTCTTGCTGGCCACCCTCTGCCTTGTCAGCTGGCACTGGACACTGGAGCCCGGAGGCAGCGGGGGTCTCTGCGCCCATGATGTGTGACCATCAGTCCCGAGGGTCCCCTGAAGAGCTGGGCACAGACTATCTCAACCTCCCCAGATAAGGGCATTGGTGACCACCCATGGGAGGGGTGCCAGCTCAGTGGACACTGTCCTGTTTTGCGGCCAGTCTGGGTCTTCACTAGCTTCCCAGGCCTCACTTCTCCGTCCTGAGAATGGGGAGGTGGGGGGAGGGAACTTGCCAACTTTGTTTTGATTATATGGACATCCTGGGAGTTTGCAGGTGCGGTTCATGAGCCGTCCTTGAATTTATTTGGAAGAAGGTGGGACCCCTGATCCTATAGGTGGTCAGACTGTCCTTCTGCCCAGTGTCCAGAAACTTGCCATGTAACCGCCACCAAAGACAGGGGATGGTTTCTCATTCACAGGAGCCGAGTTTCTACTCTCTGTCCTCCTGGTACTATTGGCCCTGGGCTCAGGCAGCAACCAAGAGCCTTGGAAGTCACCAGAAAGAGCCTTTGCGCTTGTAGGCTGTGTGTCTCAGTGGTTTCCTCTCTCTGGGGACACGTGCCTGGGGGTGATCCCCAGGTCCCTGTCCTGGCTCTGGTGGTGTCAGCTGTGGAGGAAGAGGAGGAGGAGGTGTGGGTGACAGCAAGGATTTGCAGAGAAGTGAGGTCTCCACCAGGCAAGAGCTGCGGAAAGCAAAGGGCCTTCGAAGAGCAACGTGGGAAGAACGTTCTGGGCTCCCGAAACGCTGAGCAAGTTCATCTTCAAGAGTCATTTCAAGATGCGGAGAGGCTGTTGTGAGGAGGCGGGAGAAGTGGAGGGCATTGGGGTGAGGGAGGGGCGCAGTCCTCGTCTGTTTTCCCTCTGCGCAGGCGCTCACTCTGAACTTCGGAGAGGCCGCGGAGTCGCCGTCCTCAGCCTCCTGCTCGTGGGGCGACACGGGCTGGCCCCCTTCACGCCGCTTCCACTTCATCCTTCGGTTCTGGAACCACACTTTTACCTGAGGGAGAAAAGCCACGGAACCCGCTCACCTCCAGGTAAGTGGGACCTCGTGCCCGGATTGATGCTGAATGACCCAGGAGCACCTCTGGGGTTCAGAACTCTATGCACCCTACCTCAAGCCTCAAGCTTGCAGGATCAACCAAAGGGGAGGAACCACTGTCTGCCCTGGACCACCACAGAGAGCCGAGGAAATTTCTTTTTTTTCTCTTTTAGGGTCACACCCGGCGATGCTCAGGGATTACTCCTGGCAGGGCTGCAGGAACCATATGGTATGCCGGGAATCGGGAATCGAACCTGGTTCTGCCGCGTGCAAGGCAAATGTCCTACCGGCTGGACTAAAGCTCTGGACCCTGAAAATTTCTAAGTCATCTGGTATTGGCTATGCCCCTTTCACAGGCCCCGCCTTCCAAGGCCCCCCACCGCATCTACAGGCCCCATATTCTGTAGGCCCCGCCCCTTCTGCAGGCCCCGCCCCTCCTTCAGGCCCCACCCCTCCCAGCACCTACTTGTAGAGGCCCTTACACAACCATGGCGGAGCAGAGAACTCATGACCAGCTTCATACCAGGAACATTTCTATAACTTTTACAATAAATTGTTTTGGGGGCCATGCCCAGCAATGCTCAGGGATCACTCCTGGCAGTGTTCAGGGACTCATATGGGGTGCCAGGGTTTGACCCTGGTCTACCACATTCCAGGCAAGCTCCCTGCCCCACTGTACTATCGCTCCCGCCCCACCAGGAACATTTCCAAAGCACTCTGAGCTTCCAGAGCTCTGGTCCGTGCACTTTCCCTTCCGAGTTTTATTACTGCCTTCAGGGGAGGCCTTAGACCCCTAGCCCAAAGTCACAGGGCCAGGAAGTGGTGGAGGTCGTTTTGAATAGAAGACTTTCGATTCTCCAAATCCAGCTCTCTGGCAGAAACAAGAGCAGGAGTATCTCTGAGCCGATATCAAAAGACAACAATAACGGTAAAAGAATGATGCATCATATTTTCCTGCATGCCAGAGCAAGCAGCTGGGAGGCAGTGTTTTCCAGGATGCTGTGAGACTGCCGCCTATTCATATCACATGAGAATGTACTAGAAACACCAAGTTTCCTGTCCTGCTCATTATGACCACAAACGGCGCTCCCTTCCACACCAGAATCTGTGCTTTATTTATCTGTTTGTCGTTTATTTGGGACCTAGTGTGCCAGGGATCCCATGGTGGTGGTCTGGGGAAACGTCTGTCTGGGAGGCATGGGCTTCTGTTTCTTTGAGTTATCCCTCCGGCCTGGAACTCTGCATCTAATTAATATTTTTTTGCATTTTTGGGGGGGGTTGCACTTGGCAGTGCTCAAGGGTCATTCCTGCCAATACACAAGGGACCATGCAATGCTCAGATTGAACCTGAGTTGTGGTTGGTCTCATGCAAGACAAGCGGCTTACCCCTGTACTATCTCTCTAGCCCAACTCTGCTTTCAAAACTCTCGCACTTTAGTGGGGTCAGAGCGATAGAACAGCAAGTAGGGCATTTGCCTTCTACGGCTGACCCAGGTTTGATCCCTAGCATTAAATATGGTTCCTTGAGCATGCCAAGTGTGACCCAAATAAACACACTCTAGTTTGGAAATAGCCAGATCGTTGTCTCCGTATTCCCGAATCCCTTGGGGACCTTGAGAATCCTGAGGGGCAGACCAATGACCAATGACCAGTCGGTCCCCAGACCAATGAAAGTCATTCCTGGGGGTGAACATTCCTGGTATGTTCAAATATCCACAGTGAATCTCAACTATAGCCAAAGGAAGGAACCACTGGAACAGAGGGAGAAGAGAAGGAAGGTTCAGGGAGGAGTCGGGTTTGGAGGGGAGGCGGGAAAGAGGCCCCTTGGCCATACCTGCCGCTCGGAGAGGTCCAGGTTGACGGCGATCTCATACCTCCGGGGCCGGGTGAGGTAGTTGTGATGAGCGAACTCAGCCTCCAGCTCCCGCAGCTGCTCCTTGGTGAAGGCCGTCCCTCTCCCTTGCGGGCCTTGCTGCCACCCCTCCGGCTTCCCTCGGGGCTCCTGGTTGTCTGAGGAGAGAGAAGTCCCAACCGGAAGAGGTGAGTGACAGCAGCAGGACGGCTGCTACCTGTATCTGTGTTGGGGCAGGGTCACTTCTGGTGGGGCTCAGGGGCCTGTGTGGTATCAGGGATCAATTCCAGGCTCTTCTGTTGCATAGAGCATGTATATGTGCTCCAGCCTTTTTGGCTATTTCTCAGGTACAGCCCCTTAATAACAAAGAGTGGGGCCAGAGGGACAGTACAGCGGCTGAGAACCTTGCCATGCACAAGGCTGACCTGGGTTTGTACCCCTGGCTTTCCATCACTTGTATCACTTGTCTTTCCGTTGTTCATCAATTTGCTCAAGTAGCATCTTCATACATCCTATAATGTGCTAGTGTAGCCCAAGGGCATCTGTAGCTCCAGGAACATAAAGATGGGAATGAGGTCTATAATTGTTACTGGTTTTTGGCATATCAAATACGACAAGGGTAGCTTGCCAGGCTCTGCCGTGTGGGTGGTATACTCTTGGTAGTAGGCTCTCAGTTCATGCATTTACTGATGAACTGTGCAGCCACTTTAACTCCAGAGGTGGCTTTCCATATGATCCCCCAAATCTGCGGGAGTGATCCCTGAGTACAGAGTCAGAAGTAAGCTCGGGCTACTGTCGGGCCCCAAAACCAAAACCAGATCCCCAAAATAAAGGATGATAAGAGAGGTAATCCACTGGTCTCAGTATTACTTCTAGGGACTCAAACCCTTGAAAGTTAGGGAGCTTTTCCTTTGGCTTCAACTCCAGGTCCCCCAAGTTTGTCTTCCCAGAGCCCAAGAAGCTGTTCTTGGCTGAGGCGTGATCTCTGCTATCCAGTCCCCTCCCACTGGATGTTTGCAGGGGAGCCGTGGGGTGAGATGCTCTATGTAGACACAGAGACCCCAGCACTGTTCACAAGGCAAAGCCAGGAGCCTGCTCACCTCAGACCTACTGAGTGAGAAGCCACAAGTAAGGAGATGGAGACGTTGCTCCTTTGACACCGAGCAGTCACCACCCTACCAGGGCTGCAGGGTTCCCGAGCATAACCGTTAACCCTCCGCCACCTCGGCCAGGTGAATCTAGAATTGGCTCTTCTCTGTGCACCGGAAACCCAGGCACCGAGCCACTGAGCAAACAGTCCTGTTCGTGATGATTTTTCACACGCAGACATGACAGGAATCCAGGCTGCTGGGCTCACTGTGCCCAGGGAAACCCAGGTTGGAGCCTTTACAGCCTCTCAAGGGTCCCAGCAACGAAAGGGGCAAAGGGCAGCTGGAGAGATGGGACAATGGGCTGGGTCTTGCCTTGCATGCAGCTGACTTGGGTTTGATCCCCCGGCATCCCGTATGGCCCCTGAGCATGCCAGGGGTGATCCCTGAGTGCAGAGCCAGGGCTAAGCCCTGAGCATCACCGGCTAGACCTGGATTCTCTGTTGGATTCTGCCCTGTCCCTTCTGGGAGAGAGGAGGGGGAGTCCATTAGGACTCCAGCCCCACGGCTGAGTAAGCAATGGGGAGAAGGTCCATTTTAGGGGTGGGAGGGAGGACAGAGTAAACCATGGAGGGTTCTAGACCACTGTGGGTGTGGCCTGCAGAGCTGGGTAGGCCGGGCGGAGTCCTTCTGCTATGTCCCTGGCGCTTCAGGTGGGAACACGGGCCCTCCGGATCCTTCTCAAACTTTCCACCCATCCAGTGGCCCCCTAGGTTCAGGTTTCTCGTGCACTACCTGTCTGCTGCAAAGCCACTTGGGTGCTAGTGCCTCAGACTGGGAGGATGAAGCCATGAATGGGGAGGAGTCACCGCCACCCACCCAAGAACCCCTTCTGGGGATCCCTGATGGGACCCTGGGGCATGTGTCTGACCCTATGGGGGTGTGTCTGGCCGGTGGCCTGGAGACCCACATCCCCTGTGGCCGGGCAGGGAGACCCGCTGTGCTCCAGGAGCAGGACCAAACCCGAACCTGAAGACAAAAGCCTGAGACAGTTCTCTTCTTACCTTGGCCGCCCGGAGGGGGAGGGGTGAGGCCAGGGATTACCCCCCACACACACACACACACACAGACTGGCCTCTGCGCTTCCTTCACCAGCAGAGAGGGGACAGGAGGAGCAGTGTGTAGGGCAGGGGTGGGGAGCTATAGCCCTGGGGCTGGATCCTGGTTTTAGAGAAGCCGCTCCGACTTTCCGGGCTGCAATCAGCGGCTTGATCAAGAAACGGAGGAGAGATACAGCACGCGTACCCCCTGGGGTTACTGAGAAGGCGAATACCCCTAAGGAACCCCCTGAGCGGGCCATGTTCTTCCCACTCTGCATCGGCCCTGGCGGGCCTCGTGAGTGCTGACTCTGTTCTCAGCCCTTCTCTCTGCCCAGGGTGTCGGTGCTTTCCTCGCTGGCTCCTAGACCTCGCATGCAGGCTAAATACCCACAAAGTCCTCAGTGTACCTAGGAGGAATCAGAGACGCTGGGCAAGGGCAACTCTGAGGCGGCTGACTGAGATTTGAATTCAGACCCACCTGACCATGAGTGCAGGCTGCCGGCCTCAGAGCCGCTTCTCTGCGCCTGTGCCCAGCCAGGGAGTTCCATGCTCTGCGCCTCCTGGCCACCAGCACTTGATGCCACGCACCAGCTCTCTCCCTCCTCCACCTGCATCTGGGCTCCTGTGGAATCCCCAAAACTCCACCTCCTCCACATAGTGGTAGCTGCAGCGAGACCCTAAGAAGGGCGGTGGGGGGTGGGGGCTTAGGCAACTCCAGGCTTTGTGTGTGTGTATAAGTTCCAGCTGTCACCATCAGCAGTGCCCAGAAGAAGGTGGGCTTGATCCAGGCCCGTCCTGCCCCTCTGCCACCAGTTTTAGAGCAAAGGGGGGAAAGTCTGGGTGAGGGCAGGGCTGAGTGCCCTTCCTTGGCACTGAAAATGTCCAGGCTAGAGGCCAGCCCCTTCGAATGCAGAGCCAGTCCTGTCCCTGGGTTTGGTCTCTGGTGTCCTGATTTATTCAAACAGTAGAAACAGGTGAGGGAGAGGCAGGAAATATATTACAGAGGGTAGGGCGTTTGCCTTGCACATCCTGGGTTCGATCCCCGGCATCCCATATGGTCCTCTGAGCACCGCCAGGAGTAATTCCTGAGCACAGAGCCAGGAGGAACCCCTGAGCGTTGCCGGGTGTGACCCTAAAAGAAAAGCAAAAGAAAAGAAAAAAGAAAGGACAGGGTGAGGGTTAGGACAGGCTCCCTGAGCTCCCGGCCTGGCCAGGAGTGGGTGGAGCTGTCCAGTCGAGGTGCCCCTCTGCTGACCTTCTCCCTGTCCAGGGGCTCTTTTAAGCCTGACGGCTCAGACCCTGGGCCTCAGGGAAACAGTGTTTGTTCGAAACAGCAGGCGCCAGCCAGGACTCCTGCTCTGGCCTGAGTGCAGATATTAGGGTTCAACTTGGGGGCCCAAATCCCTGCCTATGGGAGGAGGAAAGGGAAGGACACTCCCCAGGGAGCAGAGGAGACCCCAGGGACAGGGTGTGGAGAGCGCCTGTCCCTCTCTCCGTGTTGGCTCGGGTCTTCAGGCTCCTCCCAGCCTGGGCCGCCTGGGGGGTGCAGTTAGCGTGAGAGGGGCTGCAGCCTCTGCACACCCCAAAATTGCATCCACCCTGCTGTGACCTAGACCAGGGTCAGAGCAGGCCAGCGGCTGATGGCAGGTTGCAGAGGGTCCCTCTGAGCTGGGGTGCCTGCTTCACCCGGCTTTCAGCCCAGGATTCAGCTGACGCCAGGAACTTTCAGAAAAGCAAAGGTGCTGGTCTCTGGATTTGGAGTTTGGGGGGTTGCCAGGTGCAAGCTGTGGTTTCCACACCTTGGAGTCTGGTCTGTAGCAGCCCAGGAGGAACTTTCAGGGAGTCTGTTTGGGGGGGGCCCCAGACTCAGCTGAGTTCATGTGTTGACACAGCCCGGAAGTCCTGGACATAAGCCAGGCGTCCCTCGGTTTGACATGAGTGAATGTGCCCCCCGTTCCTGGGTCTTCCAGGCTGCAGGAGCTGCGTGTGGAGACGGTACGCTCAGTGTGCGTGCAGGCACCAGGGGACAGGCTCGCAGTGGCCGCCGGGGCTGCCTTCCCTGTAAAGTCTCGCTCCCTGCTTTAGGGGACTCACTCCTAGCCCTTCCCCCCTTCCTCCCCCATGTGGGTGCAGGATCAGAAAGCAGGGACCCGCTTGGGGCCGGAACTAGGCTCTGGGTGGAACATGTCTAGTGGTTAAGGGTCCACTAGGTGGATAAACTTAAGGGTCCCACATACCTCTGAGAGGCTGTGATGAACAAAGGAGGCTTTCCTTGGCACTTAAAATGTCTTTATTGGGGTGTCTCCCAGACAGGGCTCAGGAAGTCAGGAGTGGGGGAGGGCCCCTCCAGTGGTTCAGACCTAAGGCTTTGGTGCTGCCTCAGACAGTGTTAGGGGTACCCAGGCCAGCCCAGTGGAGCCCAGAAGCCTCCAGGACTGCATGCAGCGATGCTCAGGAGCGCATGTGGTCCTGGGGATCAAATCAGGTCGAGTGCATGCTAGGAACATGCCCTGACCACTGTACTATCTCTGGGCCCCTCCCAGGCATGCTTATGTCACTACTAGAGCCGTATCTCTGGTCCTAAGCCCCTTCATGCACTGGACTGTGCCCCTGCATTCAATCACAGAACCCCTAGTGCCACAGAGGGGATGGGTTTGTGTCTTTATTTACTTATTTGTATAGGGACCACATTCAGCCCAGGGGCTCTGGGTCTACTCCCGATGATACTCTGGGGGGCTATGCAGAGGGGTCGTATGGTGCTGGAGAAGGGGCGTGTGAGGGGTGCTGGGAGTCCAACTCAAGGCCTTGTTCCTGCAAGGCATGAACTCTCCCAGGACCTATGGCTCCAGTCCCCAGGGCCACATAAGGAGACAGGGGCTTTGCAAGGTGTTAGGTCAAGATGAGGCTATCGGGGTGGGAAGAAGAGTCCAATCTAACCCGTGACTTTGTAAGATCAGGAGATGGGACCCACAGAACCCCCCCCACCAAGACTGTTAGTCACAAAGGAAAGACCAGGCAAGGGCATTCCTGCAGGTCAAGGGGAGAATCTTGATATTGAACTTGGCAGACGAGAATTCTACCACTGAACCACCAAAGCCGCGACTTGATATTGAACTTGGAACCCCCCAGAGTTGTGAGCAAAGAAACTTGTTGAAGCAGAGGCGAGAACAATAGTGCAGAGGGTAAGGAGGCCCAGAGCCACAGTCAGCGGGTAAGGTGGGCCAGAGCAACAGTCAGCGGGTAAGGAGGGCCAGAGCCACAGTCAGCGGGTAAGGTGGGCCAGAGCAACGGTCAGCGGGTAAGATGGGCCAGAGCAACAGTCAGCGGGTAAGGTGGGCCAGAGCAACGGTCAGCGGGTAAGATGGGCCAGAGCCACAGTCAGCGGGTAAGGTGGGCCAGAGCAACAGTCAGCGGGTAAGGTGGGCCAGAGCAACGGTCAGCGGGTAAGATGGGCCAGAGCAACAGTCAGCGGGTAAGGTGGGCCAGAGCAGCGGTCAGCGGGTAAGATGGGCCAGAGCCACAGTCAGCGGGTAAGGTGGGCCAGAGCAACAGTCAGCGGGTAAGATGGGCCAGGCAACAGTCAGCGGGTAAGATGGGCCAGAGCAACAGTCAGCGGGTAAGGTGGGCCAGAGCAACAGTCAGCGGGTAAGGTGGGCCAGAGCAATGGTGCAGTGGGTAAGGTGCTTGCCTTGCATGCAGCCGATCCGGGTTCGATTCCTGCAACCCAGATGGTCCCCAAGCACCACCAGGAGTAATTCCTGAATGCAGAGCCAGGAGTAGCCCCTGATCACAGGGTGTGGCGCAAAAAAGGAAAAAGGAAGGAAGAAAGAAAGGAAGAAAGAAAGAAGCTTAGTTACAACAGCCTGAGTCCGGCTCGGGAGAGGAATCTTCCCTCCCCGGGGACCCAGAACAGGGAACAAGGCCAGGAGAGGTGCTTGGTAAGGCTGATGCTTGCCCATAGGAGTCCTCTCTGCAAACTGAAAAACAAAACCTCCCCTTCCTCCAGACTGGGGAAGTCAGCCACATGTGACCGCTTGGCTCTCTAGTTGCTCACCTGTGACAGCCCCTGACCTGCCTGGCAGAAACTCTATTTATTGTGCAACCATGGCGGCCCTGGTCTTGGAGCTGATCCCTGTGTCCCATGGGGATCCCTGCGGCGCTGGACCAGTCGCATGCGCATGTTTATGTGTCTTTCTGACCCCAGTACACACCCCGCCCAGGGCTGGTTTATGACTGCAGTCTGGTTCGCTGCATACTTTTTTTCATGAGTGAGACTGTAAAGCGTCCTGATGCGTTTTACAGAAGCACATCACCATGGTAGAAGCTCCCAGGCCAGGGGAGCCGCTCAGAATCAATGAAGGAATGCAAGCTGCGATGGAGGTCACTGGCCGGACATTGGTGGAGCTTTCCCAATGTTTCAGTCGGTGCCAGGGAGATGGCACAGGTGAATCAGATATCATCCCAGCCCTCCAGACTCTTTGACTTCAGGACAAAGGCCATGTGTATCTGTCGCTCTGAAAGCGAGGCCCACTGTGGTTTGATGTAATGATGGAGATATAAGCCAGGCATGCTCTTTTGTCAAGAAAGGGTTGTTGCGACCAAAGCAACAGTATAGCGGGTAGGGCATTTGCCTTGCACTGGCCAACACAGGCTCAATTCCTGGCACCCTATATGGTCCCCTTGAGCCCTACCAGAAGTGGTCCGTGAATACAGAGCCAGAAGTAAACCCTGAGCACTACCAGATGTGGCCTAGAAGTGAAAAACAAAAGAAAGGATAGGAACAGACTAAGAATACAAGAAAACTTCTTTGGTATAATAAAAGTTGTGGTAGAAAAGTCCATAGTTAATATCCTACTCAACAGTGAAAAAGTGAAATCTGGGCTTGACCAATAGTACAGTGGGTAGGGCACTAGCCTTGCACACAGCCGACCTGGGTTCAATCCCCAACACCCCTATAGTCCCCAGAGCCCACCCGCCAGGAGTGATCCCTAAGCATAGAGCCGGGAGCAAGCCCTGAGCACCACCACCAGAGAGAGAGAGAGAGAGAGAGAGAGAGAGAGAGAGAGAGAGAGAGAGAGAGAGAGAGAGAAAGGTGAAATCTTTCCCTTTAAGATCGGGAAGTAGTGAGCATGGAGGGGAGAAAGGGAGTGTGTTTGCAAGGCACACTGGTGTGGCTTGAGACCAGGGAATGGACTGCAGGTTGGGGCGCCTGTTGGGTAGGATGAGGTGGGAAATGCAGAAGTTGCTGGGGGACCAGTTTGTGGAGAAAAAGATTGAGATGGGACCCCGAAGGTCAGATTCTGCAGGAGAGAAACCTGGCAGGCAGGGGGAGCCCCCTTCACCCCAAAAGGCGCAGGGACAAAAGTCGTCTGCGGGTTAGGAGGTAAGAGCCAGCACAGCGGCCGTGGGCAGAGGGAACAGATGGACAGATCCCCCTGCCATCAGCCAGGCCGATCACACGCGACCTTCCCTTGAACCCCGCCAGGAAATCATGGAGAAATCCTTCCTTGCCATAAATCAACAGTGACCACGGTAGCCACCGACAGATTGGGGGCAAACAAAGTGGCCTCACAGCTGTCCCTGCCGGCAGGGGGCTTTTATACCCACCTGCCCTGCCGCAGGAGGAATATAACATCCCCCTGGTCTCCTAAATCAGTTTTGTGTTGTAAGCCAACAGAAGATCTTGGGGTGGGGGAGGGCCGCCCCCCCACCTTTCCTGATTATTTCCTTGAGTGAATCAGTTTCAGCTTTCAGCGGGGGCCAGCAGGGAGCGATTGGAGATGGAGGGGAAGGAGAACGCCCAGTACAGAAGGTTCTGGAGAATGCCCAGCACAGAAGGTTCTGGGGAAGCTAACTTTCAGTCACTCTCTGGTTCCAGAGGCTGCACAGTCGGTCAGTGTGGGATGCAGTTAATTTGGCGGCACTGCAGGGCACAGCTCGCCCCTACCCTTTCCCTTACACGGCTCCCTGTTCCCAGCTCATAACTAATGATAACTGGATTTTTAGAATCAACTGCAAGAATTGCCCACGTCCTATCCCAGACTCGGAGTATCTGAGCTCTCCAATTCCCCCAGCCCCATAAAGGTGTTTAATCCATAGTCATGCTCCATGTTCAAAAGCAAGTCAGGGATCTTTGGCCCTAATAATATTAGCAGTTGCTATATATATGTATGCATGTATGTATGTATGTATGTATTTTTCTTTTGGGGTCACACCTGGCTATGCTCAGGGGTTACTCCTGGCTCTGCACTCAGGAGTTACTTCTGGCAGTGCTCAGGGGACCATATGGGATGCTGGGGATGGAACCCAGGTTGGCCATGTGCAAGGCAAATGCCCTCCTTGCTGTGCTATTGCTCCGGACCCCAGCGGTTACTATTTATACCGAACTCACGGGCAAGGCACAGGGTTAATCTTTAGGTACCTGCGTTTAACCTTCACAGAGACCTGTATGCAAGGTGTCGTTGTTATGGTCCCATTTTACAACTAGAGAAACAGTCACCAAAAAGGTTAAGAACTCCCCGAATTGCTGTGCTAGCCTATGAACTTGTGTACCTGAAGCCTAAGGAAAACGCATTTTTGGATCAAAGCTCATTTACCTTCCAGAGAGGAGAGTCAGGAGGGAGCAGCCCAATTAAGTGCAGAATGCCAGGGGGACCCCAAACCTAGAAATCAAGGTAAATACTAATTCTGTGCTATATATATATATATTTTTTTTTTTTTTGCTTTTTTGGGTCACACCCAGTGATGCTCAGGGGTTTCTCCTGGCTCTGCACTCAGGAATCACTCCTGGCGGTGCTCGGGGGACCATATGGGATGCCGAGGATCAAACCCGGGCTGGCACAGACCGGCCGTGTCAAGGCAAACGCCCTACCCGCTGGGCTATTGCTCTGGCCCATATATTTTTAAAAATCAAGATGAGGAGGGCCAGAAAGAAAGAGTAGGAGCTAAGGCTCTTGTCTTGTAAGCATCCAGGTTTGATTAAAGGCATCACATAAGGTCCCACAAACACTCCCTCGAGTGGTGGTCCCTGAGCACAGAGCCAGGAGGAAGCCTGAGTACAGCTGGGTATGACCTCCGACCCCACAGCCAAAAAAAGAAAAAAATCAAAATGAATGTAAAATAAGAAAAAGAAGGCTGCCGTGATCAAAACATCAAAATTGAAATAGAAAATCCAGGCAGGGATTGGGGAATAGGGTCATCTGTAAACCCAGTTCAGGATTCCTGGAGGAGGTCCTGAGTTTGTCTCCTGGGTCTGGCCTCTGTTCTGGCACTCCTGAAACCAGATTTTCCCACCTTCAGTTAAGTTCCAACGGCAGATTCCAGAGACTGGGCCCCCAGAAACTTCCCTGCTGGGCAGAGATGAACGAACGAAACTCAGTCCAAGCCCTCCCTGGGTCCGGGGATCGGGGATCAGTGCCAAGCTTGCTGCTCATTGGAACTGGAGCAAGAGCCTGGAGCCTCCAGGCGCCTCCCCTGGCAGGGCGCCCCCTCGGTGCACAGGCCATCAGAGCTCAGGTGGGCAGCGGGCAGCTCTGGGCATGTAAGCTTGTTCCCCAGTGCCAGCTGGGAGCCACTACCCAGCAGGAAGAACAGCATTTGGGCTGTGACGAAAAACAGAAGGCTTTTTGCTTCTGCCCTTGGCTTGGCTTAGCCCAGGCCTTCCCGATGGCCTTGGCTCCCGGTTCCCTGGAAAGTGGCAGGATGCAGCCATGAAACATGTGGGCAGAGACGGGGGGCCGCTACGGTGGCAGGCGCCAGGGAGGGGAGCACACTGCCGTGAGGCGCCGAGCCAGCTCCTGAGCACTCCTGGGAGAGAGAGGAAGCCAAAAGCGTCCCATCCTCGGCAAGTCTCCAACCCGGGCTAGGAATAGCTCGGGAACGACAGGGCCAGGGCTTAAAGGGCCCTCCCTGGAGCAGCCCACGGGGCAGGAGTTACTGCTTCAGCAGCGCCGTGGGCTTCTTCAAGCCGAGATGGAGAATCGTAAAGTGAGTCTCTGATCCGAAATCAACAGAAGTCGGAAATTCAAGGGCCGGAGCAATAGCAGAGCGGGTAGGGCGCTTGCCTTACTCCCCACTGACCCGGTTCCATCCCTGGCATCCCATAGGGTTCCTTTCATGAGGCAGTACCAGGAGCGCCAGGTGCCCCCCACAAAAATAGAGTCTAGGGTTCGAGCTTCTTCTCAGGGGAGCAGGGGTCTGGGTTTGCCTGGAGGTCGAGAACTTTTCTGGGTCATTGAACTTCTGAGGCTAAAACTGGACTTGTCAGGGCAAGCTGAGATGGGCGGTCACTCTCCTGGGATGGACTCTGCGGGCAGTGTTGCCAGCCAACTCTCCCTTTCTCCTTTCCACACTGAGATATGGTGAGACCTGACAAACCAACCCCACAAGCTCGTGGCACCCCGAAGGGCTAATGCATGTTTGTCTGCACCTTGCACCAGCCCCCGCCCCAGGACAGCACAGCCCCGGGACGTTCACTGGAGTCTCGGCCTCAGCCTGCACTCGGGGCAGGACCACCTACTCACACCTGCACCCCTCTGCTCCCAAAAAGGAAGCCCAGAGTCCTGCGGGCTGACGGACGCTTTCATCCTCTCCTGCCTCTGGGTAGCTTCCTAGGAAAGTTTCCCATAGGTTCAGACAGACAGACAGACAGACAGACAGACAGACAGACAGACACTATCCCAAGGTGATCATCAGGAGCGTGCAGAGAAGACCACTGGGGTGGAGGGTCTGGGCACTGCCTCATACTGAGCAAGGTGGGCACGGACCCAGCAAGTGGACAGGTTCAGGGGAAACCCAGGAGGGCCCCCCGAGGAGGTGTCAGACTTCACCTCATCCTCTGCCTCTTGTGGGGCTCCAGCACCCTGAAAGTGGGGTTTTAGCTGGGCGCTGAGTCTTGGGCTCCTGCCCCCCATCATCAGTCCTTCAGGAGGGCTCAGAGAGGAGCCCATTCCCTGGGCTCACCCGGCCTTAGCTGCCCCTAAGCCTGGGTCCAGCAGGTGAAGCCCAGGGGTCAGCCTGCCCCAAGTCCCTGTGCTGTCCACCACCTCGCCGTCATTTCTTGCAGTTCCTGCCCTGCCCTGTACCCGCTTCTCTGCCTTAGGGTTCCCGGAGAGGAGGGTCCCGGCTCTGCTTGCCAAAGGGGTCCGGGCAGCTCCTGGCCAGCCTACCCCCCAGAGGTCCAGGTCACCTGCCCTCTTTAGTCTGGGGTCCCTGTTTCATTTTTGACTGATAAATGACCCAGAAGTGTGCAGGGAGATCAGTAGAGAATGTTGGACTCAAAGAAAACCCCAAAGGTAACCTGGCCTTTGCATAGTTAGATATTTGCTGAATATATGGTCAGGGCAGCTAGGTTCAGAGAGGGTAAGCAATCTCCCTGGAGTCACACAGTAAAGGAACGGTCAAGTGCTCCTCCGCCACCTACCTGAACTCTCCTTCTTCCGCCTGGTCGCCTTCTTCTCTGTCTCACTGGCAGTGCGCCGGGGCCCTCGCCAGTCCTCACCTGCGGCTCCCATGGCATCCACCAGGCCTGGGCTGCTGGCCCCTAACTCCCGGGAGCCTCCTGTCGGACCTGGGGTGAGTTTGCGTGGGGCCTCAGAGATAGGGAAGTGCCAGTCGGGGGCTGCGGAAAGGCGGGGTGCTGCTCAGCAAAGACGTGCTCCTCCTGGGGTAAGCTGTGTGGGGTGGCCGCTAGGCAGGAGGCCGAAGTCAGGGTACGCTGCTGTCGCCGTCGCTGGGAAATCTGGTTTCTGGTGGAAGGAGAACGGGGTTGGCGGGTAGTGGGGGAGCCCTGAGGCCCCGCCACCTTCAGCGTGGGGGTTTCGGAGGCAGCCCCAGAGTGGGGCTGGAGGGTGTGGGCTTCGCTTGCAGCTGCTGGCCATGAGATCCATCTGCTGTTCGCCGCGGCCCCGTCTCTGCAGGGGTTTGAGGCTTAAAACTTTTTTTGGATTCAAATTTTTAATGCAAAAAAAAAATTAAATAGGAAGGAAAAATGTTCAATAGAAAATTCACCCCAGACACCACAACAAAAAACTAAAGTCTGTCCTTCAAGTCAGCACATGTGGGGCTGGTCACACAGCTGTGGGCGCACGCCTAGGGGGGCTTCTCCTGGGTCCTGGCCCCCGACACACCAGCCTGCTCACTGGGGGCCCCTGTATGTGTATTTGTCTCCGATGACACTAGGCATTGCCACTGTGCCCCGCTGAGGCAGCGCGTCCTGAAGCCGCAGCAAGTGCCCACCCAGAGCCGGGCTGTGGAGACACTTTTAAATCCTGCGGTGGGGGAGAGAGTGACAAATTTCTGAAGTGAAATGTGAGAGAGGAGAGGGGAGGGGTTAACCCGCACACACACGCTCCCCTCCAACCAAAACCCGAGCAGCAACTATTAATCATCAGAAACCTTATATGCACATCTGATGGGATTCGCAGATGGAGACTTTTAAAGAAACATTGTCTGTATTTTTTTTAAGGAACAAGCAGCAACACACACACACACACACACACACACACACACACACTCTCTCTCTCTCTCTCTCTCTCTCTCTCTCTCTCAAATGCTTCCTGTAACACTATGAAGTTATTTTGTTGCACTGTTAACAAAATTCCCCAAGACTTGGATTTGGAAAAAGCCTTAAGTCAGATCCAGAATCCATCAAAGGCCAAATTCCAGGGAGCAAAGCGGTGAATAAGCGTAAGAGACAAGTTTGCTGCTTGCATTTGATTTAACGGCCCTTCTCTGCCTGCATAAAGATAGATTAAAAGAAAAAAATATTTTTTAACACCTCAGCGACCACCATGGTCTGCGGCAGAAAGGAAGACTCACCCCAAAATAAGATTTCTCTCTGTCGCTAGTGACATCCCGTTCTCGGCGACTTAGGGAGGCGACCCGCTCTTTCTTGGGCTCTGGCCCCCAGCCGGCACGGGTTAGCCACAGTCACCCTTGCGAATTTTCAAGCCATTTTTCTTGTGGTCAAAGGACAGACCCATAGATAAGTTTCTTCCAGTTTCCCCAGGCCTCCCCATCTGTTCCTGCCCTTAATTCGCCTCTTTTCCCTCCCTCACCTCCGAAGGCCAGGTCTTTGCGGGCATGGAGAGAGGAATGAGGCACACGAGCCCCCCCAGAGTTTCTCACGCACCAACAGCCTCGGGGTTCTCCCAGCTGGTAGCAGCCCAGGGACCATTTTAGCCATCACTTAGCACAAGTCCCTGCCCTGTGGCCACACTGGAGGGCTGGTGGCCTTTGTGGGTGGGCAGGCAGAGCAAGGGTCCTCTCCCACTATTCAGAATGTTTCCAAACGCCTGGGCACTGGGACCTTCCTTGCAGAGTTTCTCTGACTGATCCCAGGAGCCCGGGTTCCCAGCAGCTGCCCATGTTCCTTATGGAATCAGGAGCCTGTACTCTATGGGGGGGGGGGTGTCTCTGCGTGCTGGAGGCCTGGAGGGGGTGAGCTGGCTCCTGGCCACGGCCCAGATTCTTCTCCCCACTTGGCCCAGGATTTCACAATCACATCCACACTCGCCTTCTCGCCCTCCCGACTCCCAAGCATGGGCTCAAGTGATGATTCACAAGAAAGAGCAGGCGTAGATTGTAAGTGGCAGAACCAAGAGACGCCCCCCCAGGGGCTCCGCTCACGGCTGAGCAGGTCTGAGGCTGGAGCGCGGGACGCTGAGCTCAAACCTTGGTCTGTGCTGCCCTGCAGCGCCCCTGGGCTGAGCCCCTCCTGACCGGGCACCTGAGGCCTCTGGCTTTAGCCCGCTCCTGCCACGCTCAGATGCCTGGCAAGCCCTCTGGGGGTCAAACCTCCTCCTGACTTTCCAGGGGGACACTGAGGCACTGTGGCCCACCCAGGCCACCCTGTGGGAAGTGGAGGATCCAGGATTCAGGATTCAGGCCCGACGTGGAACACGAGCAGGCTTGAGGGGGCAGAGCAAGGAGGTTTCTGTGCGGGCACCACGCGCTCCCTCAGCCCACGGGCGCCCAGGAGGACCGGACGCTCTGCAGAAACAGCCTCGTGAGGTGCCTCTGGGGCTGCAGGCTGAAGGGGCCCTGGAGGGGGTCTGTGGGAGATCAGGCCTGTCGGTTTTGTGAGGAAAAACCTTCCCAGGGGCCCAGCAGGCTGTAACCAGATTCCCACTTGGGCCTTAGCATCTGGCCCCTGGACCCCATCCTGCCTGGCCCTTTGCCCTGGCAGGTGTGGGCCCGGGTCACGGCGGGGTGTGTGGAGAGGTCAGGGGGGCAGGAGGTGGGGGGCGGGGTGGGGGGCGCTCGGCTCTGAGGAGCAGGGCACCCCGGCGCCCTCACAGCTGCTGGAGTCTGTCAGCCTCCCCTGTGGGGAGAGGCGGGGGGCCTGCGGCCTCTACATCTTCCTGACAGCCCCTCTTCTGAGGCCAGAGAAAACAACCACAGTCCCGACCCTCACGGCAACCCATTTGTTAGGAGGAGTGCGGCACCCCCACCTTTAACCTCCTCAAAGCCAGTGTTTCCCCATCAAGGCCCCCCAACAGAAAATGGGAAGTGGTCTCGCTGCCAAGGGGAGCAGGGCCTTCAGGAAGGGAGGGGCCCGCCGCTTCTGCCTGTGTGTGTAGGGAGAGGACACAGGGCGGAAGAGGAAAAGGTGAGTCAGGAGGAGCGTCCCTGAGGGAAGCGGAGCTGGCGGGCGCCTCGGCCGCCACCCCTCAGCCATTCCCTGGAACTTTGGGAATTTCTCTCCTTGTGCTCAAGTCGGCGTGTCCTTGACACCTGAGTCCCGCTTCTGTGCCTGACCCCCCCACCACCCAGGGCTCAGTGTTAGGGTGTCTGGAGAGAAGTGGGGGCCCCTGGGCAGCTTCGAGGTGGGTCTGTGGACGGGGAGGCCCAGACCCCGACAGCTGAGACGGCTGAGGAGGATTCGTGGACTCACATCTGTGAAAGAGAAGGCGGCCGCTTCTCAGGGGCGGATGGTGAGGTCTCCACTTCCTGCCCTCTGCGGGGCCCGGGGCCAGGCTACCTCCAGGGACAGGGACTCAGAGAGCCTAGTCCTGCCCCCCAGCCCCAAAGCCTTCTTCTAGGGCCGAAAACACATGGGGGCGTGATCAAATCCCCGCTCTGTCCTGCATAAGCCAAACGCTTTCAGTCACTCGCCTTGTCACCTGGGCCTCGGTTTCCTCAGGCACCAAGTGAGGATCGGGGTTTGCTTCTTTCCTTGCTAGGACACGGAGAGAATGAATGTGGTCATCGGGGGAGCACTTTGCCACGGTCCAGCAAAGTGGTTCTCTTCGGAGAAGGGACTGAAGATATCGAGGGCTGTGCTTAAAGCCTCCAGAATGTTCTGTGAGAGAGGCATGTGCTCTCCGAGGGGCTGAGCGAAGCCACCCACCCACACTCGCTCCTCACAGGGCTCAGGAGTCTGAGGGGACACACGTTCCTGGGGCAGCCCACAGGGATCGCCTGGCCCTGAGGCGCCTCTGAGCTGGGCTTAGGAGCAGGTGATGGTCCCCATTCTCACTATTGCTCAAACAGGAGGACCAGGGTGAGCGGCAGCACAGTGGTCGGGTGTTTGCCTTGTATGGGCTGATCAGCGTTCAGTTCCCTGCGCTATATGGTCCCCCAAGCCCCTTCAGGAGTGACCCCTGAGCACAGAGCCAGGAATCAGCCCTGAGCACTACCTGGGTGTGACTCAAACCCAAATAAATAAATAAAATAAAATGATAGAACCAACCCCACAAAACAGGTGTCCAGGGGCTCCCAAGGGCCAAGATAGCACCCTAGGGAGCCAAGGCTGGTCATTCCCTGATGCCCAGGAAGCACTAAGTTTGGGAGATGCTTCCTCAGATGAAGGCTCCCCCAGGGGTCAGCCATCCTGAAGCTCTCTCCCTGCACAGTGGGCTGAGAAGCCCCCACATGCAGTGGCCCACGTGGGGACCCTGAAGCCCTGACTCAGGCCCCCAGCCTCAGACTCCTCACCTGCGGGCTGTAGACAGGTGCGCCCTCTGGCTCCTGCCAGGGTCCCGAGCCCACCAGAGGAACACTGGTTGCAGAGGGTGAGAAGGTGTGAGCAGGTGTGTGGGGGGTGGTCCCTAGCAGAGTTGGGGCGAGGGATTTACTCAGAAGGAAGGGGCAATAGCCAGATAGAAACTGCAAAAATAAAGTAGAAAGTCAGAATTCAGAGTTTGTTATTCTAAATAGGACCCTGCCGTCCCTGGCCTTCCCAGCATGCACTGCTTTCTGTCTCTCTCCGATGCACGAACAGGCCCCAGCCCCCCTCCCCACCCCAGGACACACTCCAGGTGTCTAACAGTCTATCAAGTCAGTATCTAACTCTCAGGATTCTCTTCCCTGCCCTTTGTCCCTTTCAAGGAACTTTCTGGGAGTTCCGTGGACAACCACTGGTTAGCATCACTGTCGGCTCTCGCCCCATGGAGCTGCAACATCATTGGCTGGCTCCCTTCACAGCCCCACCCATTCCGTGTGCTGCAATATTATTGGCTGACTCCTTCAGGTACCTGCAACATCAGTGGCCGGCTCCCATCATCACGTAACTCCCTTCATTTGGCCCCTTGAAGCAGAAAGTTCTTGGGCGACTTCCTTCCGCTGGCCCAAGCGTAGCTACAAGGGAATCGTCCCCCAGACACGCCTGTCCTTGTCACTGGCCGACTCTGTCCATTCTCTGGGATCGGTACCATGACAAGTCAGTCAGACAAAAATCTGGAGGAAAATGTCCCCTACAATACTTGGTACACACTTAAACTAAAAAAATGCATACATACATACATATATACATACATACATACACACATACATTCATACAAACACACATACATACATACATCACTATCACTATCTTCCCGTTCATCATCTATTTGCTAGAGCGGGCACCAGTAACATCTCCATATGTCTTATCTCATGCTAGTAGAACCCAAAGGCATCCACTTCCTCCAGGAACATAGAGAGCCTAAAACCATTATATTCGGTCATGGGAATGACCTAATATAAATGTTACTGGTATTTGGCATATCAAATACTACACGAGCAGCTTGCCAGGCTTGCCGTGCGGGTGGCATACTGTTGTAGTCACCTCTAAATAAAGCAGTTATTTATGAACCGTGCAGCCGCTAGCAGCCGTGCTATCCAGGCTGTGATAGTCTGGCATGTCTCTTAAAACTAGGAGAACTGATTACATGATGGTTGACCCAACGTGGTCAAGTACTCTTGGAATCTCTAGATACATACATACATACAAACATACATACATGAAAGAAAGAAAGAAAGAAAGAAAGAAAGAAAGAAAGAAAGAAAGAAAGAAAGAAAGAAAGAAAGAAAGAAAGAAAGAAAGAAAGAAAGAAAGAAAGAAAGAAAGAAAGAAAGAAAGAAAGAAAGAAAGAAAGAAAGAAAGAAAGAAAGAAAGAAAGAAAGAAAGAAAGAAAGAAAGAAAGAAAGAAAGAAAGAAAGAAAGAAAGAAAAAGAAAGAAAGAAAGAAAGAAAGAAATTGTTCTTTACTTGATGCTTAAATGTAATAGGGTAACCTTCCCCCCAGCACAATTCTTCCCCTCAATCGGGAAATTCTAGTCGAAGGCTACCTTCATCTTTGGGATGGGGAATGCTCTGGTGTCTGCTGTAGGCTGGGGTATCTGCACCTTGATGGATTGTTCTGGAAGGGCACAGTGGGGCTGTATGGCGGAGAACGCCCCGAGTGTTGTCTCTGCTGTGGATTTCCTGCGTGTAGGAAGGTCTTCATGGAGGCCTTCATGAGACACAGAGGAAGAAAGGAGAGGTGCCCAGTGGAGGGTGGGGGACCCTGTGTGTGCCCTGGGAGGAAGTGCTGAAGGGGAGAGATGGGGGCCTGGGGTGCTAGGGGCCCACGGGCAGGGAGCCAACCTGGGGGCGGCCGCCTGGCTTCCCTGCTCCTCCTTCTCAGCTCTTGCTCCTAGGCGGTAGTGCCATTTTTCGGGGGAACCAGCTAACCAGATAGGACAGCAAACTGGGGATTTATGTGGTGTGGAAACAGCTCAGGTTTCCCTCACTGTTTACCCAGCAGTATTTCTAAAACAGAAAACTGCGCGGGTAACCCACAGCTGTGAGTTACTGGCTCTGGCTGTTGCGTGGTGTGTGTGGGGGAGGTGGGTCCCCCACAGCCTTGCTCTGCGCTGGCCTGGAGGTTACTGCAGGAATCTGCCCTCCCCCAGCCAGGAAGGATGATGACCCCACCAAGGGCCAGCGTCTCCAGGGGCAGGGTGAGGGGCAAGGCCTTTGCAATCACCCCATCGAGGTGGAACCCACAGAGCGCCAGGGAGGGAATGGGGTGTACTGAGAGAAGGGGGTCTGGTCAGCAAGTGGCCCCACCAGTTTCATCTTTTTTTTTTGCTTTTTTTTTGGGGTCACACCCGGCGATGCTCAGGGGTTTCTCCTGGCTCTACACTCAGGAATCACTCCTGGCGGTGCCCGGGGAACCATATGGGATGCCGGGATTGAACCCTGGGCCTGCATGGGCCAGCCTCATGCAAGGCAAACGCCCTACCCGCTGGGCTATCGCTCCACCCCCCCCCCCCCCACACACACACCAGTTTCATCTTGGAACAGCAGGAGCCCAGCTTTTCTGGATCTTTCCACAGCTCTGGGCTCTCACAGGTCATTGTGGCATTTTTAGTGAAATTGCCTCTGGGCAGGCTCTGGTTCTCGCCTGTTCGTAGTCTCTGCTCTCCTCCACGCTGGTCTGCTTCTCATTTCACAGACCAAGCAGAGGTTTGGGACCAAGTGATCACTACAAGTGATCACTGGGAGAACTCAGGTACTACTGGGGAAAGCACAGGCCCAGGAAACCTGGCCAGAGCTGCATGCTCAGGGTCTCTTCTGAGGGAATGTTCTAGGGACCGTGCAGTGCCGGGGATGGAGCCCCGGCTCCCAACATGCCAACCACCCGCACCAGCCCTTTGTGCTCTCCTACCAAGACTCCTTCAGGGCTTCCGGGCATCTCCACTCGCACAGACACACCAGTAACCTGCTCGACTCTCTCAGTGACCCTGAGGGACCAGGGGCTGCTGTTCATCTATCTTTTGGGGAACCTCTCCCCAGATGTTTGGGGACTGGAGGCCACGCCCACCAGAAAAGTAAGATCCATCACTGCCCCCAGGGCTAGGGTAGAGGCAGAGTTGCTCAGGACAGCAGTGTTGGTCTGCATGACTGTGTCTGGGATAGAATTTAAAGCCCATGAAAGCACAGCGTTCACCCCAACTCTGCGTCATCTCCCCCAAATGAATCCATTGTTTTTTTTAAAGTTTTATTTATTTGTGTTTGAGGGTCACACCTGGTGATGCTCAGGGGTTACTCCTGGCTCTGCACTCAGGAATCACTTCTGGTGGTGCTCAGGGGACCATATGGGATGCCGGGGATCAAACCCAGGTCGGCTGCATGCAAGACAAACACTGTACCCATTGTTCTCTCTCCAGCCATGAATTTGTGTTTTAAGAGAGGAGAAGCGTCAGGTGAGGGGAGGCAAGTGACTTCCAAGTTTAGGTTTGAAGCAAGGTCCAAGCCTCATGGTTCTGAGGACAGACCGTGACTTTGCCACCCCCAAGCTCCAGCACCCCCGAGGGATACAGCCCAGACAGATAAGAAACTCCTCTGAAGACAACAGTAAATGGACGGATACTTGGGGAAACTGAAGATTCTTTGTGACTTCAAGTTAATTGAAAATCCATAGGTTATCAATTTTCCAAGCAAGGGGAATAAAATAGAAGGTATTTCAAAGAGCAATTATAGCCGACACGGTTTAATCTCTCTTTGATGATCCCGATGGCATTTCAGGGGAATGTAATGCCTCCGGGCATCATTACGAACACTGATAATTATGGTGTAGGGCAGCCGGGACAAGCATCCAGCCCCTCCTGGCTCTTTGGAATCTTCTAGAAGATCGCTCATGTGGCTGTAGGCAAGGGCTCTCCACTGCTTTCTCTGTGCTGGTCACTGCAGGATTCTAGGAAGAGCTGGCCTTTCCCTCCTGGAAGATGGACTGACACTGACCCCACCTGTGCTCACACACACTTTTATTTTACTTTTTTTTTTTGGGTCACACCCGGCAATGCTCAGGGGTTTTTCCTGGCTCTGCACTCAGGACTCACTCCTGGCGGTGCTCGAGGGACCATATGGGATGCCGGGGATCGAATGGGCCGGCCGCGTGCAAGGCAAAAGCCCTACCCGCTGGGCTATCTCTCCGGCCCACACTTTTATTTTAAAAGGGCCACACAGCATCCACGCAGGAAGGAGATCAGTGTGGGGCGTGCTTTCAGCTAGGGAGGAATCTGAAGACCAGAGAAGTTAGGGGCCTTACCTAAGGTCACACAGCCAGGGCGAGGATGCTGCCATCTGCGTTTCCTGCTTCCCAAACTCTTTCCCAAGTACCGTCCTGCGGCAGCAACAGAACTCAGGGACCTGAGTGATGAGCACAGTCACGTGTGCAGACAGAGACAGATCTGGCCACAGAGGGGAAAGAGCCAACTTTTCGGCCTTCAGATAGGCGCTGCCGGTGTCTGGTGGGGAGGTGAACCCACTCATTAGCTACAGGAAAAGCCTGAGCTGCTGGAATCCTTTCCCCGGGGATTTCAGGATGACCAGCTGTTTTTAAGAAATTATAAGACTCTGAACTATAAAGGCAAAAACCAGAACCAAAGGCCCAGCAGCTCAGCTGTCATGTGTCCATGACTGATGCACTCGGGTCCAATGGCCTGTGCCCACTCACTCACATGGCAGCGCCTGGCCCTCTGGGCAGAAATGCCCAGTAACGCTCACACATAGAGCATAGCCACACAGCCAGCCCACTGCACACACGCATGCACCATCTTGCCTAAACAGTTAATGTCCGGATCCTTGGACTTTCAAAGCTTCTCACTCCCTAGTCAAGGGTCCTGACTGCTTCCCTTGAGGGGCTGACTTCTAGGAGGAAGAGCAAGAAAAACTGTTAAAGGCTAAAAGGATTCAGCACAGACATCAGCTTTGGAGAGGAGGGGCTTGGCGCGCCATCTGGTGGTTAGTCTCAGAATTGCACCGTACTCTGCAAGGGACAAGAAGCACATTCTCTGAGGTCCTAGGAGACCACACCCCTCAGCTCCATCCTCTTAAAACCGAGCTCCGTTTCTGGTCATCAAGACTTGGAAATTGGGAGCACACAACCCTCAGGCTCAGGGTACGCATGACAACTTCTCTTCCAGGAGCAAAGAAAGCCAGGGCTGTTAAGACCAACAGGGGCGGGAGTGATGGTCCAGCACGAAGGGCATTTGCCTTGCATGCAGCCGACCGGGTTCGATATCTGGCATCCCGTACGGTTCCCCGAGCGCCTCTAAGAGTAATTCCTGAATGCAGAGCCAGGAGTAACCCCTGAGCATCTTCAGGTGTGTCCCAAAAAGGGGAAAAATGTTTGGGAGAGCTGGAACCCAGCAACCATCTGACCATCTTATTTGTAGGGGCAGCAGCGGGTATCCGCATTTAGCTGGACACGTCCTTACTTTGGGTCTTACACTGGTGTCTGCAGAGTGGTCAGCCCTGGGCACCTCATTGTTTTGGGGGCCTTTAGATGTGCTCCTTCCTTTAGGCTTTTTCCTGGAATGGACCTCCTGGAACCCCTACCACCACCCACACCACGTGCTCAGGGACTGGGCTGCTGGGCTCTGCAGTTTCCCAGGTCCAGAGAGAAACCAGCGGTTTTCCCGCGTCCCACTGGCATTTCCCGGCCCCAGGACTCAGGGACCAGGTAAACCACCCCTGTGCTCTGCAGCCAGACCGGACGTGCCCAGGGCTGCAGGCAAACTCAGTCTAGAGTGCTCCCACTTTCTGAGACAGTAGAAGTACTCAGGCAGTGTCCAGAGCAGCCTAGGAGAGAGGATGCTGAGAGCTCCTGCAGGAAACCTGCCGGCCTGCGGGCGAGGCGGACTCCCCGGCCTACGCCGCCCTCTGCTGGCCAAGCCGGACAGCGGCTTCGCACAAACTCCCAGAACCGGCCGCCCCATGGTGCGCCTGTGCCACGGACCTGGGTTCTGCTGGACTCGGGGCTCCGCCTTGCTACCGTTGCCCTGCGTGAGCCCTCACGATACTTAACCTGCGTGGGCTCCGCTACGATGTGGGAATCCCAGTGCTTACCTTTCCAACACACTGCTCTTTTTTTTTTTTTTTTTTTTTTTGCCTTTTTTGGGTCACACCCGGCAATGCTCAGGGGGCTACTCCTGGCTCTGCACTCAGGAATTACTCCTGGCGGTGCTCGGGGACCATATGGGATGCCGGGGATTGAACCCAGGCCGGCAGAGGCCAGCCGTGTGCAAGGCAAACGCCCTACCCGCTGGGCTATCGCTCCGCCCCTCAACACACTGCTCTTAATACTGATTTGTAATAATGACTCATCAAGAGGCCAGAGGAACCCCCCACACCATGAGGGCCGCCATTTTCAACATCCGACTCCACTCGTCAGAGCTCCACCCAGCAGAAAAGCCGATCTTTCCCTGTCTCATCCCCTGGTTCATCAATAACTGCATGAGATGAGAGGCGACTACAAGAGTATCCCACCCACACTGCAGAGCCTGGCAAGCTACCTGTGTTGTATTTGACATGCCAAATACCAGTAACAATTATACAATTATAGACCTCATTCCCATGACCTGAAGGGGTCTGAGGCTCTTCATGTTCCTGGAGCGAGCAGATGCCCTTGGGCTACACTAGCGTGTGACAGGACGTATGGGGATGTTACTGGTGCCCGCTGGAGCAAATGGATGAACAACGGGAAGAAAAGTGGCAAGTGAATGATGCCCCATAAAGCCCCGCGGCGTGACTCCAGATAGAATGATGCGGATACCGGAGGTATCTGGGGTTAGGGGGCTTTGGGGAGGCTCTCAGGGGGATCCTCTATTTTATTAGGGAATCTGGTCTTTTGTTTTCTTTTTAAAAACATTACCACTTATTGGGCATTTGAGGTGGCTCTAGCAGGCGGGACACAGCCGCTATGCAGGCCAGCGCCGCCTCCCCGCTGCTCTGAGAGGAAGGAAACGCCGGCGGCTTATGATCTCGCTTTTGGCTTTTAGGGGCCATTGTGACAGACCAACAAGTGGGGCCAGAGAGGTGGTAGGGGGTAGGGCACTGCCTCCCACGCAGATACCCTGGGTGTGATCCACAGCACCGCACTGCATACGGTCCCCTGAGTTCTGACAGGAGTGACTCCCTGAGCACCACTGGGTGTGGCCCAAAAAGGAAGAAAAAGGAGGAGGAGGGGGAAGAGGGGGGGAGGAGGGAAGGGGAGGAGGAGGGGGAGGAAGAAGAAGATGAGGGGGGAGGAGGGAGGGGGGAGGAGGGGGAGGAAGAGGGGAGGAGGGGGAAGAAAGAAGAGGAGGGGGAGGAGGAGGGGGAGGAGGAAGAAGAAGAGGGGGAAGAGGATGAGGGGAGGAGGGGGGAGGAGGAAAAGGGGGGGAGGAGGAGGGGAGGAGGGGGAGGAGGAGGGGGAGGAGGAAGAAGAAGAGGGGGGAGGAGGGGGGGAGGAGGAGGGGAAGAGGGGGGAGAAAGAAGAGGAGGGGAGGAGGAGGGGAGGAGGAAGAAGAAGAGGGGGGAGGAGGAGGGGAGGAGGAGGGGAAGAGGGGGAGAGAAAGAAGAGGAGGGGAGGAGGGGGGGAGGAGGAAGAAGAAGAGGGGGAGGAGGAGGGGGAGGAGGAGGGGCTCCATGTCCCGAGGGAATGGCTCAGGGGACACCCCCCGTACCCACAGAGCTTCTGGAAGCCCTCAGACCCCTTGGTTGTGTCGCCATTTGGCAGAGGGAAGTTAGACATGGGAAGGGCTGAGAAGGGAGGGAGGGAAGAAGGGGCGCCGTAGGACTGAGGGCAGGTGCCGCGTCCTTCCTCGGAGAAGGGGGTCCCTTGTGTGCCGCCCCTCCGCAGCGCTGAGCTCACTTTGGGTGTCCGATGAGCTCCAAGTGGGGCCACCCAGAGTGACCTTCATGATCCCTCTGCTCTGCCGGCCCAGAACAACTTGCCTTGAGACTAGAGAACTCCCGGCTGAGGTAAGGGCACCCCCCCGGAGAGTCCATCCAGGTCGCGGCCTGGGCATTAGCGTGATTTAGGAGATATGCGGGTCACCCAGAGTCAAGGCTCCCAGACACTGGAGGCGTACGTGTAGGCTGAGATGAAATCGCTCAGCGGCTGACCATTAAGTCCTGGAGGCCACGGCCGTCATAAATCTCCACTCCGCAGCTCTGTCCTGCGTGGAGACGCCACCCAGCCAGTGCCTGCCGCCTGCTGGGAAGCGCTCAGCCCTGGCAGGTGGCGGTGCCAAAGGCTGGGGGCACCTGAGCCCTCCCCGCATTGCACATCCAGTTTTGCTTGGGGTACCTGGAATCCCGCCCGTTAGGTACCTGCTCAGCCCAGTCAGACAAGGGGACCTGCACCCCCCATGTGAGTTCCTCTCCCCGAATCTTCCTTCCTTCTTCTTAAACCGTTCCAGGCCAAAGCTGCTTGTGAGTAAGGGTGACATACAGCAACAGTCAGCGGAACCATGAGCTATGTGCTCAAAGCCTGACGCAAATTCAGGCCTTTCTTCCTGGGGGATCTCCCCCTCCCGTCTCCCCAGGCAAGCCTCATCTATTTTTTTTTTTTTGCCTTTTGGGTCACACCCGGCAATGCTCAGGGGTTACTCCTGGCTCTGCACTCAGGAATCACTCCTGGAGGTGCTCAGGGGACCATATGGGATGCCGGGATCGAACCCTGGCCGGCATGGGCCGGCTGCGTGCAAGGCAAACGCCCTACCCGCTGGGTTATCGCTCAGGCCCAAGCCTCATCTATCTTCAAGGGTCTCCACCCCTCGGGGGGTCTTCTTGATTTACTCCGCAGAGCTGGTCCCCTTTGGGCCTGGTGTTTTCAAGATTTAGCGGCAGGGTACCCTGGAATCACAGACATGACTCTGTTGACTGTCTTTGCAGAACTAGTAAAGAATACGGAGATGAGAGAAGATAGTTGAATGGGTTTAGCTGCGAAGGGGGTGAGATCATTGGAATTTGGGGAGCAGCCGTAGGAAGAATGCCTGGACCCTCTGGACATGCAGTTCCACTAGTGACCACCAGGCGGCAGTGGAGTCCCTGGGGCAGCTGTGTCGTGAGCGGAGGCTTGTGAAGCTTTAAACACTTTGCTTTTTTGGTCAAATCATCCCTCGCCCATTTCCGCATTGATGAGGTTAATATCTATCACCGCCGCCCCTTTGCTGCTATTCCCGGTGCCCGGCTCCCTGGGAATCCACCTGGGTGGGGAGTGCGCCTGCTTCCAGGAAAGTCAGTTTGTGATGCCAGGGAGTGAGAGTGGCATGATTGGAAACTGTCCTCATTTTAAAAAAATTGATTCTTCAGGCCTTGGGTGCCATCTAACCGGTTGTCTGCTATCTCCATCTTCCCTAGCGGCGGCCAGGGGGCGGGGGGGGGCAATCCCTGAGTTGGGGGCTGGAGAGCGAGCTGCAAGCCGGAAGCTGGCGCCCTCCAGAGCCTGCAGAGCCCAGAGGCGGCGTCCTGCAGGCTGTTCCTCTCTCTCTGTCTCTGTTTCTCTGTCTCTCTGTCTCTCTCTCTCTGTTTCTCTCTCTGTCTCTCTCTCTGTCTCTCTGTCTCTCTCCCTCTCTCTGTCTCTGTTTCTCTCCCCTTTCTCTCTCTGTCTCTCCCTTCCTCTGTCTCTGTCTGTCTCTCTCTGTGTCTCTCTGTCTCTCTCCCCTTCTCTGTCTCTCTCTTCTCTCTCTATCTCTCCTTTCTCTCTTTCTCTTTCTGTCTGTCTCTCTGTCTTGCCCTCTTTCTCTTTCTCTCTCTCTGAATCTCTCTGTCTCTCTGTCTCTCTCTTGTCTCTCTGTCACTCTGTCACTCTGTCTCTGTCTCTGTCTCTGTCTCTCTCTGTCTCTTTCTCTCTGTGTGTGTGTGTGTGTGTGTGTGTTTCTGGGCCACACTCAGTGGTGCTCCTGGCTCTGCACACAAGAATTACTCCTGGTGGTGCTCAGGGAAACATACAGGATATCCGGGATTGAACCCAGGACAGTGGCCTGCGGCAAGCGCTCTGCCCGCTGAACTATCTTTCTGGCCCCCCAGGTTGACATCTTCTCTATAGAGAGGAGGCAGAGAAATTAAGAGCCAGACTCTGGAGCTGGGTCACCTGACCCAGCCTAGCCCACACCCTCCCAGGGGGCGCCGCCTCCTGCCCATGTGCTCACAGTCTTCCGTGAAGTTTTGGGACTGAACTTGCTGCCAGGACCGTGTGAATCCCCTGACTCGGAGCAGCCCGAGCTGTAACTCGAGGCCCAGCTGTTCCCAGCATTCACCAGCCTCACTGACAGAGCCCAGCAGGGCCACCACCATCACAGCGGGAGTGGGGAGACCTGGCCCAGGGCAGGGACCCCTTAGAACACACCCCAGCCAGGCCAACCCACTGCTGCTGGATCACTATGGATTCCTCGGCCCTTTGGAGAGCACCGAGCCCAGCTCAGCAGCAGCTGGTGCCTCTGGGCGGTTCCGCCTTCATCCCCACTCACCCCGCCCCCCCAAGACCCCAACAGGGAGCTGAAGGGTCAGACTCACAAGTCTGCAAGGTTAAGGCGCCCTGTGCCCCTGCTGAGTCTGGAACCCGAACCCCCCCCCCCCCACTCTGTTGCAGCGGCCAATCACTCCCAGGCCTCGGTCCTGGCTGCCACCAAGGCCCCTGCTCCAGCTCCCAGCGTCCAGCTCTCTGGGTCCAGACCAATAGGGGCCTCTCAAAGTCAGACCCCAAGCAGTGGCCTGCAGGGAAAGGGACTGAGAAGGTTCTAGAGAATTCGCTGGGCCCGACTTTGTTCCTCCCACAGTCTCCTCAGAGTAGGAGGCAATCAGGACCCCTGATGCTCCTGGTGGTCTCTCCAGCACGGCCCTCCCATGCGGGCAGGGGGATATTCTGCTCCCCAGCCCCCAGAGCCGAGCCTCAGCTCCCAGGCCAGGCCCCAGGCACTCCCTGTTGCTTCTGATCCTTGTGGGCAGGGCAGGAGTCCGTGACATTCTCTGGAGTCATTTAAGAAAAACAAACAAAACAGCCGGATCCCTCCCCTCCAAACTTTCTCTCTAGGAAAAAAAGGCCCCGTGGTGATGTACCAGCCTGGGGAAGGTCCATCATGCTGCAAAGCCGGAGGACCCACTGGCTTTCCAGCCTGGCCACTGGAGCGGACCCTTGGACGCTTCTCCCCTCCCCCTAAGCCCCCTCCCCAGCCCCAGTGCGCCGCAGGCAGTGACACCTGTATTATTGCTAAGGGTTAAAAAGCTCCTGAATCAATAAAACCCATTAATGGGTGTTGGTACCTGGAAGGCTACAGATAAACCCCTTCCACTCACCGAGTTCAAGCCCATAAAATCTCGCTCCCCGCTCCATCCTGGCGTTCATCTGATAGAAAATGTGGAGAATTTTTAAAAGGTGACTTACTAATTGCCTGTAAAATAAAAAGGCAGATGGAAGCTTTATTACGGTTGAAGGAAGTCGGGAATATTAAGGTAAAATGTCAAATAACGATTGATTTTCTTCAGACATAAAAAGGGTGATTTATGGCTTCCTAGTTACTACAAATGAGAAATTATTTGAAGTTCTAAAAAGTATGAGGTGAAATAAAGATGAAATAGCAGATGAAATCATAGGGCTCTCTCGGGAGGGACTCGGGTGTCCCCAGGGGCTCGGATTCCTGTGTGTGGTGGGTGGGGCGGGGGCAGGCGGCCGGGCTGGTGGTTCCAAGATTTAGGGGTGAGGTTGGGAAGGGCACTTGCCGTGTTGGGCCTGGAAAGGAGTTGGGGTGAGAGGAAGCGGCCTCGGGCTGGGCAGAGGCAGGACTCAGGGCAGAGGGAGTATAGGCAGGATAGAGGCAGGGAGAGGGGGGTACGGGCAGGATAGAGGCAGGGGAGAGGGGGTACAGGCAGGATAGAGGCAGGGGAGAGGGGGTACGGGCAGGATAGAGGCAGGGGAGAGGGGGCGGGCAGGATAGAGGCAGGGGCGAGGGGGTACGGGCAGGATAGAGGCAGGGAGAGGGGGGTACGGGCAGGATAGAGGCAGGGGAGAGGGGGGACGGGCAGGATAGAGGCAGGGAGAGGGGGGACAGGCAGGATAGAGGCAGGGGAGGAGAGAGAGGGGGTACAGGCAGGATAGAGGCAGGGGAGAGGGGGGTACGGGCAGGATAGAGGCAGGGGAGGGGGCACGGGCAGGATAGAGGCAGGGAGAGGGGGCACGGGTAGGATAGAGGCAGGGAGAGGGGGAATGAGCAGGATAGAGGCAGGGGAGAGGAGGGAGAGGGGGGTACAGGCAGGATAGAGGCAGGGGAGAGGGGTACGGGCAGGATAGAGGCAGTGGCGAGGGGGTACAGGCAGGATAGAGGCAGTGGCGAGGGGGTACAGGCAGTATAGAGGCAGGGAGAGGGGGGAGGGCAGGATAGAGGCAGGGAGAGAGGGTACAGGCAGGATAGAGGCAGGGGAGAGGGGTACGGGCAGTATAGAGGGCAGGGGAGAGGGGGTACGGGCAGGATAGAGGCAGGGAGAGGGGGTACAGGCAGGATAGAGGCAGGGGAGGGGTACAGGCAGGATAGAGGCAGGGAGAGGGGGTACGGGCAGGATAGAGGCAGGGGAGAGGGGGGTACAGGCAGGATAGAGGCAGGGAGGGGGGGGTACAGGCAGGATAGAGGCAGGGGAGGGGGGGCACGGGCAGGATAGAGGCAGGGGAGAGGGGGCAGGGCAGGATAGAGGCAGGGAAGAGGGGGTACAGGCAGGATAGAGGCAGGGGAGAGACGGTACAGGCAGGATAGAGGTAGGGAGTGGGGGCAATGGATAGAGGCAGGGGAGAGGGGTTACGGGCAGGATAGAGGCAGGGGAGAGGGGGCACTGGGCAGGATAGAGGCAGGGGAGAGGGGACACGAGCAGTCCCCCAGCCGGCAGTGCTGGGATCTGGGCTCTAGGAAGGCAGAGTGATGTGGGTCATTTCTACGCACCCTGTGGCCTCCTTCCCACCCCGCATGACCCATCCATGCTGTTCCCCAGGGGACCCCGCCTAGGACACGCCCCTCAGTCCCAAAGCCTTGTGGTGTCCATGAGAGAGCCAGAAGAGGAAGCAAGGACAGGACGCCCCTCCTGGTTGCCAGACCAGGTTCTGGGTTTCCTCTGGGCTGGGGTGCCCTAACGCCGACCTGTGGCCAAACGCCATGGGGGACCCATAGTTAAGTCCTGCAGGAGGTGCTGAGAAGGAAGCAGCCCCCGGATGGATCCATTTTGGGGGCCTTTGAGCGGTTCAGGGGCCACCGAGGTCAGAGCATGGGTGGGCAGGTGGCATGTGGGGTCAGGGCTGGGTGGGCCTGGTGCTGCCTGGTGCTCCCCCCCCCCCGGCACGTGTCTAGGCCTGGGGGACTTGAACCAGGGGCCCGTTGCCTCGGGAGCTGGGGTGGCCACCCCCGGACTCCGACACGAGCCTGTGGCATGTCTTCCTGTGCTCCTGCCAGACCCACCCCAAGCCCCATCCAAGAAGGCGGGAGCCTCAGGGGCGGGGTCCGGACGGCACCCCAGCACTGACCTCTGAACTTCACATCCCTGCAGTGATGGTCACTGCTCACACCCGGCGCAGGTGACGAGAGCCCCGTGATAGGGACAGACGCTGGCAGGGCTCAGGGGTTTGCGAAGCTCTCAGAGGCTGCCTGGGCTCAAAGCCCACAGCAGGACTCACGCCGAGAATTGCTCCACAGAAGATTCTGGGGTCTTCCAGAGACTCCGGCCTGCCCGGGCGTTTCCAGGTTATCAGAACAGCAGGTACCAGAGCTGCTGGAGCCCAGCCAGCAGGGGAGGCGGCCAGTGGCGCGGGCCAGGCCAGCCTCTGCCCACACCCCCCCCCCTCCTCTCCCTGGCTCTGAACCCCCACAGGCCCCCTGAGGTCACACAGCCAAAGGCTTGCATGGGGCCTTCTGCCTTTCCAGGTTCTAGGGGTGCCACCAGCCAGAGCTCGGGACCCCGCATCCTGCTGGCCCTCCCACTCTCTGCCTCCTGATGCCAGTCAGCCCCTTCACAACACCCACACCTTAATTATTTATTTTATTAGACATTTGTTCTCTGGATCACACTGGCAGTATGACGGGGCTCATCCTGGCTCTGAGCTCAGGGATCACTCCTGGTAGCGCTCAGGGGACTCTCTACAGGCCAGGCTGTGTGCAAGGCAAGTGCCCACCCTGCTGAACCGTCGCTCCAGGCCCCGAACACCCGAACTATGGTCACAGCTAACGGGAGAAGCGCCCACGCCTACCGATCGCGATTTGTCATTTTCCACAGATGCCGTGGTCAGGAGGCTCGGGAAGGCAGAGTCAGAATCTGCTCCTAATACAGCAGAGAGCTTATTAATGAAGAATCAATCACCGAGGGAGGCGTCCCGGAGTGCTTGGCCAGGCCCGCGTGGACGATGGCATATTTATGTGCCCATGAGCGCCCCTGCCTCGCTCAGATATATGGCAGGTAGATTTGTCAGGCCGTAGCCTTAACATCAGCCAATTATATATTTTTTCTAGCAAAAATGAATCTATTCTATCGAAATCTCCAAAGCATTTATTGGATTAGGATCACAGCCAAATGTGGGAGTTAAACACACACTCACACACACACACACACACACAAATTGTGTTACCCCAGGAGGGTTCAGGAGGCGTCTTCGAGAGCCCTGAAATCCTCTGATTCCATTCCTGCCCCCTAATCCTAGGAAGAAGGGGTTATGGGTGTGTCTCTCATGGGACATATGCAGGAAGCAAGACCCAGAGAGGAGGTCTTTCCTACTCAGCTCCCCAGAGATGGCAAAGGATGCTTTTTTGGGAGGGTCACACCCGGCAATGCTCAGGGCTTTCTCCTGGCTCTGCACTCAGGAATTACTCCCTGGCGGTGCTCGGGGAACCATATGGGATGCCAGGGATCGAACCCAGGCTGGCACAGACTGGCCGCTGCAAGGCAACGCCCTACCCGCTGGGCTATCGCTCCAGCCCTGAGATGGCAAAGGATGATGTGACAGGCTAGCCCCCAGGTCCTTATCCTCACGGCCCCACCCGCCGGGATGCTGACACCCAATCCTGTAAGGCCCTGACGGACTACTCTGCCTATGACCTTGTCCTGTGAGTCTCCTCGGCTTCTGCCCAGTAACGCCCCAGATCACTCCCTGCTGTGACGACCAAAAAATACCCACAGACATTAGTGGCCCAGAGAGCTATACAGCATTTATGTGCATGCAGCAATATGCGCCGATCCCCGTCATCCCATAGGTCCCCTAAGCACTGCCAGGATTAATTCCTGAGTGCAGAGCCAGGAGTAACCCCTGAGCATCGATGGCAGGTTGTGCCTCCCCAAAAAATTTACCCACAGATATTGTGAAGTGTCCCCTGACAGTCAAGTTAGAAGGTCTCAGCATTTAGGACCTGAAGTGACCAATTCTGTCACTGGGCTGACATTTGCTGGATGTGTGCTATTTCTTTCCTAATAACGCACAAGACCCATCTAAAGTGCAGCTTGAATTCCTCTTGCAAATAACACCTCTGGGATGTGAATCTGTCGGCAGCCTAGAATGTTCTGAGAGTTCAGATGGAAATAAAACACCAGTTTGCGACCAAGTTCAGAGCGGCAGAGTAGCAGAGCTTAGAAGGATCTGCAGCGGGGGTTTCGGCAGGCTGCCAGGGAGCCAGCCAGGCTAGAGCACACAAATTCACCCTCCCTCTTCTTGGGGGCCCGTGTCTATAAAGTTAGGGTGCTTTCTGGCATCTGCATGTTTTTTAAACTGCAGACATTTTAGATGACCATTCAAGTTATAAACACAGATATTCATAATGTATATACACAGCGATATAACATGAAAACATAAGCTGACACAATGTGCGATAAAATTTCTTCCCATTCTGGAATCGCAGCAATAGTCCAGCAGGGAGGGCCTTTGCACTGCAGGCCGCCAATCCGGGTTTGATCCCCGGCATCCCATATGGTCCCCCCAAACCCACCAGGAGTGATCCCTGAGCAGGGAGCCAGGAGTAAGCCCTGAGCACTGGTCAGGCCCAGACACTAAAACCCAAGTCCCCCGGTTCTTCATTGTTCTGTCTACACTCCCCGAAACCCGCCCGCCTACCCCACTGGCTTTTCTGGAGTGCGTTTCTATAACTGACCACGAGATGTCGCTTTTCAACCACAGTTTTTGGTGGGGGGCCTGTGGGGACGTAGGTGCCTTGTGCAGAGAAGAACTACGGGAGGGTTAAAGCAGAGGTTTCGGGGCCCCCCCTGTACCCCCATCACCGTGATGGTCTGAGGCCGTCCCTGTTCCCTCTGCCCTGCCGCAAACTGGGCTTCTTGATAGACAAGGACTAGGGACTCCCAGCGAATCGCGGTCACTGGCACCTGCTGTGTTGGGACTGCCTGCGGATGTTGGAGCCAAGCTGGGGCCATAGCACAGTGGGCAGGCCGCTCGCCTTGCAAGTGACGACCAGGTTTGACTGCCTGCATCCCATATGGCCCCCCCATAACCTGCTCCGCCTTTCTCTGGCTCTGGTGAGGGTGAACCTACACATACACACACACTCACACACAGATACACCCACACACATTCACACCCACATACGCTCACACAACTCACATACATTCACACACACAGCAACACTCACACAACACTCAAACACATTCACATAGTCACACATTCACACACATTATTATATTTGCACACATTTACTTATGCACAACTCACACACACCACATGCATGCACTCTCACCGACACTCACATGCATGCACACTCACATACATGTACATGTACATATATGTACACTCACACATGTACATGCCCGTACATGCAAGTACTTGCACACATGTGTGCACACACTCTCCCAGTATATGCACATACACTCACACCATACATATGTGTGCATGTGTATACACACACTCGCACACCCTCAGCCTGAGGCTTGATGCTGTGGTGACTGTGACCCCAGAGCCAGCAAGGCCAACACAGAAAGTCGGGGGCAGCTCGGGGTCCACACTCAGAGACCCCGAGGCTTTTCCAGTGTCCTCCACAGATGGGAGCCCTGTAGGGGGCCTCGCTTCTGACACCGGGGCCAACGTGGGCACCCAGGCACCTACGTCCCCACGAACTTGCTTCTTTCCGAATCTGTCCCTGATTGGCAAACTGGGATCTGGGGAGTCACTAAGGGTTTTTCTTTGCTCCTTTGTCCTTGGCACCTCCTCCATCATGACAGAGCCAAGGAACGACAGCCCTGGCGCCCCTCGCTGCTGGGTGTGAAGGGAGGGTGAGGTCAATCCGGGAGGTGGCCGCTTGGGAGTGGGCACCAATATGGCCTCTGAGTGCTCTCTCCCCGAGGCCCGGGCTGCAGAGTCCGCTGGGTCCGAACGCAGCCGGCCTCTGAGATGGATACACCGTCGCACCCCAACGGCCGGGCTCATTTGCCTTCTTCATTTTTAGACACATTCCAAACTTTCCAGCAAATTACAGTGTTTGCCAACTGGCCGTCTGGGGCCCAGGGAGAGGCTATTTATAGCAGGGCTGGGCCCTGCCTTTCGGGCAGCCTCTGAGAAATTGGGCGAGAGAGGGTGCGGGGGCAGCCTGGAGCGGGGGCGGGGGCTGGACAGCCGCACCTGTGCACGCGGGCCAGGGGTCTGCGCTCCATGCTCGGCCTCTCTGCCCAGCCATCCCTGGTTAACACTCGTCAGCTCTCGCCGGCCCTGCTCTCCTTCTCTCCGTCCACTCATGTGTGGGGGCTGCACACAGCTTCCCCAGAGCCAGGCCCCTCTGTAAAGCCCAGAGAACTGCATGTTCCTGCCAGACACCCGTGGGAACCCCACTGGACACAGCAGCTGCAGAGCTAATGTGTGGGGCGGGCACGCAGGCACCCACGGAGACGCGCAAAGTGATGGGGTCTCGGCACGGTGGTGGCGCTGGGCTCAGGCCGTGTCCAGCAGCGTGTCCTGTTTGCGCAGGTATTTTCCTTTCCAAAGGATTTTGAAGTCTCTGCAGCTCCTGAGAGGCGGGTGAGGTCATTTTTGTTGGTGCTTCTGAAGGGCCGTAGATGAGACTCACCTGACAGGTGTGAGGTCCTGGGCTCTGACCTCTTGACACAAAGTGGGGCTGGGGCTGTCCTTAGAATAATCACCAGGGGCCAGAGCGATAGCCCAGTGGGTAGGGCATTTGTCTTGCACGCTGCCGACCCTGGTTCGATCCCTGGCATCCCATATGGTCCCCTGAGCACCACCAGGAGTAATTCCTGAGTGCAGAGCCAGGAGTAACCCCTGTGATCCAAAAAGAAAAAAAAAAAAAAAAAAAAAAAAGCTCACAATGGTTTGAGAAGGTCCGTTTGATGCCCGACACAGAATATGTCCCCTGAGCACCACCAGAAGTGACCCTGTTCCCCTGTAAACTGCTGGGTATAGCCCCAAAATTTAAAAAAGAACTAAAACTAAGTGATGTCAGCCAATCCCTCGCAGTGTTCACTCCTGCACTTGTCATATCCGGACTGATGGGGTGGAGGGGGGGAAGCAACGTTTGCCTGGGGAGGGAGACGGGGAGGACAGGCCTGCTGGAGGCATGACCAGGGGCTCTAGGGGACTGCAGGCTTCTGCACCCAGCACCCTGGACAGTGCCCGCGCACTTGGGTCTGGTGTTTTCTGGAATCTGCTCAAGGCCTGGGTCGGGTCGGGCTCAGCTGGGCAAAGACGTGATGCCACTTTGTGTTTTCTGCACCCAGGATTTACTCCTGGCGGTGCCCGGGGGCCATACGGGATGCCGGGATCCAACCTGGGAGGGCCGCGTGCAGGGCAAACGCCCTCCCCACTGTGCTCTCGCTCCCACCCGAGGATGCCACTTTGAATGCAGCGTTTTCACATAGCAGAGCCAAAACTGTGTGACCATTGTCTCTGGAGGGACGCGCGCCGCTCCGGCTTTCAGACCGACCTCCTGAGCCCTTCCCCGCAAGGCCTCTCTCTAGGCCATGTCCCTGGGGGTGCGGCGCACGCCCACAGATCAGTGGAGAGATGGGTGTCACCCCTCCTTGAGAGCAGGCCTGGGGCTGACTGGCAGGAGCAGAGAGCTCAGGGGCAGAGTAGTGGGGAAGGACCAGTGGAGGGTAACAGGACCCCCAGAAGGCCGTGGGAGAGGCTAGAGAATAGGAAGTGTTGGAGTCGGGTGGGGAGGGGGCACAGAGAGGCCGGGAGACACTCAGGTGAGGCAACAGGATGAGGCTGTGAGAGGGTCCCAGGAGGATGCTCTGAGTGTGACGCTGTCAGTACCCCTGACCCCCAGGTTACACCAGGTGATGCGACTCGGATTGCACGGCCCTCCCAGAGCCTCCACACCCTGCTCCACCCCACCCTCCACAGGCTGCTCTAGACTCACAGGCTCGCTCTACTGGAAGCTTCGTTCCTGCCCCAGGACCTTTGCTCTTGCTGCTTCCACTGCCTGGACTCTTCGCCTTAGAAAACTTCGTGATCTCACCCACTCCCCTGTGGGTCTCTGCTGTCGATCTCTCACCTGCTGCCCCATTGCAGAGGCTCTTCCCAGGCTTCCTGTGCAAAGGAGGAGATGAATTCCTCCTCAGGCCCTTGGAGGGACCTGTCCTGGGGGCCACTGGGGGCCCAAATACCTCTTTCCCCAACTGGGAGAGACTGGCTGTTCCTCACCCCGCCTGTCTCCCTAACCCGTCTCTCCTGCCCACCAAGCTGGCCTGGGGAGGGCAGTAACTGAAGGTGGGACCCCTGCCTCCTCGGGCTCCGGGCCTGTGGAAGCCTGAGCATCCGCCTCAGCCCACCCAGACTCCCCACCCTTCTGGGGATCCCCCGAGTTTAGCCGACTCTGTGCTCTGGCTCCCCTGGTCCGGCAAACTTGCCCTTGCTCTCTGATCTACCTCCCTTTTTTTTTTTTTCTTTTGGGTCACACCCGGCAAGGCTCAGGATTACTCCTGGTGGTGCTCGGGGACCATATGGGATGCCGGGGATCGAGCCCAGGTGGGTCACGTGCAAGGTAAACGCCCTCCCCGCTGTGCTGTCGTTCCGGCCCCAGATCTACCTCAGTTTTGCCTCTCCTGGCCAGCAGGGGTGCAGGGCCTGGGCGGGAGTGGTTGAAGGGGGACAAGACTGGCACTGAAGCACTGGTCAAACTGGGGAGAGAGTTGGCAGGAAGGACACAAGTGGACCGTCAGTGGCATTAGGAAACAGCCTGCGGTTGGCTCCAGTGTGGGACTCTCCAGCATCCTCTGACGCTAATGAGTCTCCTGTGGGCCGGTGGGAGAATGTCCTGAAGAACCGTGGGAGGTCATGGGGTCAGCAGCACCTCACACAGCCGGGCACGGTGAAGGATGAGGAACAATGCCGTGAATCGAGCACGGTGAAGGATGAGGAATAACGCCTTAATTGCTACAGCCCTTGCTCAGCGGGAGAGCAACTGGAGAGTGTGAAAGGGGCCCGTGGGGGGGGGGGGGGCGCGGATAGGCCCTAGGAGTTAGTACGTTCTTGCAACTTTGCTGCAGGACTGAAAAATTTCCCAATAGTTTTTTTTTTAAAATCAAAGGGAGGAGGCGCCCCCGCCTTTTCTGTCTCCTTGCTTTCTCTTCTGCACCCTGCCCCCAGCCCGTGGCCCCGGTTTTGTTTACTAAACACCTCGGTCATGGGCTCTCGCCCCTGATTTCATCAATTATAAATGTGCTCGCTACTCACCACAGAGCAATTTAGAAAGCCTGTGGCTTGCGGTGAGCTAACACCATCCAAGTCCACCGCAGGCCAAGGAGAGAGGAGGGCCAGGGCCAGACGCGGCTGTGGGGGCGGCAGGGGCACCCAGGCACCCCGCCACCTTCCTGTTTGTCTGCCAAGAGACTCTGTGGAGGGCAGCGGGCAAGTGGGTCAGTGCTCAGACTGGCCACCCTGGTCAGGCCTGTGCACCCAGAGCCCCGAGGCTCCCTCAGGATTGGAGGTGACCCAGCTCCTGGGACTGATACAAACACACACACCCCCACCGCCCTCGTCTGCTTTAAGAGCCAGATAGTGATCGATTCTTTTCTCTACACCATCGACTTAGGAAGTGCTATTGTTAATTAGATCCATTTTTCAGATGAGGAAACTGAGGCACCATGAAGTTGAGTTGCTTCCTTGCTGTTACTTTGTTGGTAAGTCCAACAACCAGGTTTTACCGTCTTGCCATTTAGCTGGGCGATTTATCTTCATAGACACTGTTTATGTCTCGCTGCCACCAAGTAACTAAAAGTCACAAGTAGCAATAATGTTGCCATTGCCTGAGACGCTTCCCTGACGCCCACTTTGATGGTGTGTTTTCCCGGTGTGAGGGCATCTGTGCTTTCCTGTCTTTCTGGCTAATTCCCATTTTCCTGCTCCCCACTTCCCTAAAGCATTCCTGGTCCTTCACAGGCCACTGCCCCCAGCTTGAGACCTTTCAGGTCAATACGTGAACCAGATCTGGCCAATCAGGTCACGGAATCTCCCCACCATAGTGATTGGCTTGGTGAGAGACACATGACCCAAGAGAGGCCAATGAGAAGCTATTCTGGGACTTGTCCCT
Source organism: Cryptotis parvus (assembly GCA_021461705.1). Classification (NCBI taxonomy): domain Eukaryota; kingdom Metazoa; phylum Chordata; class Mammalia; order Eulipotyphla; family Soricidae; genus Cryptotis; species Cryptotis parvus. Next base: position 23,592 of record JAJIBD010010087.1, on the reverse strand, counting down.
AAACTGTGGGAACAAGGAAACAATTCTCTCCTAATACTGGGGTGATTTGTGTGTGTGTGGAGGCATCCTCACTGGTCCCCGCAACTCCCACACGGTGTTTTCATTTCTAATAATTCAAACCTTCCTGTCTCCCTACTTCCTTCCGCCCATGATAGTACCTCAGCTCAGAAGGTGTCTGATTATTTTTTTTCTTTTTGGGTCGTACCTAGCAATGCTCAGGGGTTATCCGGGCTCTGCACTCAGGAATTACTCCTCGCTGTGTTTGGGGGACAATATAGGGTAGCAGGGATCGAACCCGGTCGCAAATACCCTACCCGCTGTGGCCTCAGAGCTGGCTGCTCTGTGCGGGACCCCAAGAGGTCCTTACGCTGCAAGTGTCCTTGGGCTCTGCTCCCGCTAGTGGACAGAGTCAGATCATGGCCCCGAGTGCACGAGAGCCTGGGACAGAAGCAGAGAGAGCTCTGGGGAGGACTCCTGAAGACTGAGTTAGAAGGGAATCACTCGAGGCTGGAGCGATAGCCCAGCAGGTAGGGCGTTTGCCTTGCACGTGGCCGACCTGGGTTTGATTCCCAGCAACCCACATGGTCCCCTGAGCACCGCCAGGAGTAATTCCTGAGTGCAGAGCCAGGAGTAAACCCTGAGCATTGCTGGGTGTGATCCCAAAAAAGAAAAAAAAGGGAATTCCCTCACCAACATCGGGCATTATCAGGTTCGTCCCCTGTAAGTGCCGTTGCTCCAAGGGGCCCTTGTTGCTTCAGTGACTCTGCTGCACCTCCGGAGTCTGGCCTGGGGGGTCTATCTGGGGGTGCAGGCAGGCGCCGGAAGACAGCCTTGGCTGAAGAAAGCTACGGGAAGGAGGAGGCAGAAACAGAGCTGTGCGTCTTCACCAACAGGTTACTCTCCCGTCGCGGAAGGCACGAATGCGAGAGTCTCAAACTTGGGGCGGGGGTCACTTGTCTAGAAACAGCAGCTAAACCCCAGGACCCTTCCCGGCAGGTCGGCCCCAGGTCTCAGATGCTCCATCCTTAGTTGACTCCACTCCCCACATCCCCCAACTCCACTCCCCAAGACCCAGTCGTGGGAAGGGGACCCCCACCCCCAGCCTGAGAAACTCTCCAGCTCCTCTTGGGCCTGGACCCAAATGGGCAGTCTGGGAAGTGAACAAGCAAAGGGCGGTCATTCCTCCCGAGGAGCAGTGAGCCCAGGCACGCCCCCTGGCTCCCCCATCCATGGGGACACGAAGTGACCTTGACCCCAGGGGAGGCTGTGTCAGCGGCACTCCCACCCCTTGCTGGGCTCCCAGGCCCCAGGGTCCCCGTATAATATGAGTCAATTGCCCCAGAAGCAGTGGGTGACCGAGATTTTAATCTTGGATACCCCATGGGTCTCAGCTGGTGGGGGTAGGTGGAGGGGCTGTCTGGGAACATTGGGGAGTGTCTGAGCAGAAGGAGGCCAGCCTGGAGGCCAGCCTGGAGGAGGAGTCCATCTCTATTTCCCGCCCGCCCACTGCCACTGCCCCAGACATCAGGGTTGCAGCTCCCTGGGGCTCTGCCAATGCGGCCAATCAGGGACTTGAGCCGCCAAACTGTCTCCTCCTCAGAGGTCCAGGCACAGCAGGGAGGGGTGCTCCATCCTCATCCTGCCTCCTTGCAAACTTCCCCTTTGGGGTGACCCTTCAACCTGGACAATGAAGGAGACACGTGGTGGCAGGAGCGAGAGTGGGAAGAACTCTGGGTCTATCCACCAGCTGTGTGGACCCGGGGCAAGCCCCCTGCCCCTCTCTGGTCCTTTTCTAAACAGCCACAAGAACTCAGGCTCCTGGCAAATCCCACCTTGTTGACACGCGAGTCCCGTGCATCTGTGCCATTGCCGGGGCAGGTCTCCCCTGGCCTCGAATGCGGGAGAAGATGCCACGGGAACCTTCTAATGCGGCGAGTCCCAGAATCAGGGAGAGAATTGAGACTTCCCAGGTAGGGGGTGTCTCGTGCCTTTCTGGGGTCTGGCTGCCATGAGCACTTTTCCACTAAGCTTCTTCTTCCCAACCACTGATCCCAAGCTTTTCCAGCATCTGCCAAGGTGGGTTTCCTTCTCAGAGTTCAGCCTGAGTCCAGCCCTGCAGACAGACAGCGCCCCCTGACAACCTGTTTGCCCACCCCTACTAGGGGGCAGAGTTTGCCTCCTTCATCTGTCTCTAGCAGAGACAGGCAAGTAAAAGGGGAAGGAATAGGAGAAGTTTATTGGGGGGCGCGCCCCGGCTGACCCTATCGGCCTCGGGAGGCTGGAGTAGAACCTGGGAGAGACTAAATGGGATTTTTAAGTTGTCTTGGGCTGGAAAAGGGAACCCCGACAGTGGGAGCGGTGCTTGGTCTGGTCCCTGTTAACCGCAGGGGTCCTCGTGAGGAAGCACAGAACGCCTGGTAGTTTCCTGGGGCCAGGTGAGCCATGAGTCCTGCCTTCCGTGCTGGGGGCGAGGTGATCTCTGATTCTGGAATGCTGCTGCTCATCAGCCAACCGCCATTTGGTCCTGGTCACCATTTTGTCAGAGCAAACCTCCCATTTATTATCTATTTCCCAACCAGAACAGCAGCCACCCCAAAGAAGGGTGCTCGGCTGCCGAATAGCACAGCAGGTAGGGCATTTGCCTTGCACGTGGCCGACCTGGATTTGATCCCTGGAATCCCATATAGTCCCCCAAGCACCACCAGGAATAATTCCTAAGCGCAGAGCCAGGAGTAACCCCCTGAGCATTGCTGGGGTGACCCAAAAAAAAAAAAAGAAGAGGGGTGCTCTGTGATCCATTCACCAGGTATTCTCAGCACCTAAAACCCTGCTGGGGGCTTGAGCGATAGTCCAGCAGGTAGGGCATTTGCCTTGCATGCCGCGACCCAGGTTCGATTCCCGACATCCCATATGGTCCCCCAAGCACTGCCAGGAGTAATTCCTAAGCAAAGAACCAGGAGTAACCCCTGAGCGTCGCTGGGTATGACCCCAAAAGCAAAAAACAATAATAATAAAACCCTTCTGGGCACCAAGTGTGTGCTGTTGAGCGAGTGAAAGAGGAAAGTTTATGTTAAGAGCACAAAGCCCAGCTGTGGAGGCGGGACCGTATGCCGGGACCGTGTCCATCTGCAGAGCCCATGACAAAGTCAACTTCTTATACCCATTGTACAGGTGAGGAAACAGTCACACAGAGGTTGAAAACTCACCAACATCCTTCTCTCTGGCTTTGAACCTCTGCATGTGACTTGAGCTCATCAGAACTCCGGCCCGCAAGTGCTTTTCTCAGGAGCACTTCTCTGGGCCTTGCTGAGAGCTGGTCCCTCCAGACCACCGGCTCTGAGGACCCTCTGACCCCACGCTGAGAGCCTCAGAAACCTGGATCTATTTTCCTCTCATGAGGGCACTGGTCCAAGATTACAAACAAATACTTGAAAATAAAAGTCATGTTAAAAACAAAACCAGCCTTCTGCCTTAAAATATGGGGGAGCCTGGGGCCAGTTCACAATTATGCTGTGTTTTATTATGAGAGGACAGAATTCTAATTGGACAGATTTGAATTCCACACACCTCCTCAGATTGTTTTGGGAATTAAGGGATCAGTTGTATCAGTAATTATGGCTGACCATTAAATTACCCCCCCACCAAAAACTGTTAAATTGTCTGTGACGGTGCTTAAATTTAGCCCAGACCCATGTCCTATGAAGACAGCGCGAGTCAATACAAGCCACCAGGAAACCACTGGGTGCCCTGTGCCAGGCGGTAATGAGGGGTTGAGGTTCCCAAAGTTCTACCTGAGACAGCAAGGACAAGCCCCCGGCTTCAGGGAGCTCGTGGACTCTTGGTGTCCCCTCCTCCCTCTGAGACTTGGTCTGGCAGGACAGAGCCGCATGCCCAAGAGCTCTGCACAGTCCAGTGGCGCCAGCTGTGGGCAACATGCTGGCACAAGTTCCAGCTTGGGAGGTGGTGCCCGGGGCCGTGGGGGGCCCATGGGGGATGCTGGGGCAGGAATCAGAGGTGGTCAGGGTTCGAGTCCCACTCACGTCTTTGATCCTCTGCCTCCTCATTTGCCAAATAGGCACCTGCCACCGCCCCAAGCTGGGCAGAATCGTGGCCCGTCACTGAGACTAAACAGGCGACAGCACCCAAACCCAGTGTCGGGCCACGTGCCGGTCCCCCTGCACTTGTCTCTCAGCTCTACAAGGAACCCATGAGTGGGACACAAGTGCTGGATCAGGAGGAGTGTTTGGGTCCAGCATAGACAGAGTCTGGGGGAGCGCCCAGAATGGAAGAGGTGGGAGAAGAGGCTTTGAGCAGACGGGAGACCAGTCTCAGGACTGCACCCCCTAGCAGGTGTCACCAGGTACCGCAGGTGCAAGCACCAAGCCCTTGTCACCTAGCAGATTTGGAGGTGCTCAAGGGAAGCTCCTTGCTGAGACGTGCAGCCCTTTAGTCCATTAGAGAAGCAGCAAGAGGAAGTTCCCAAAGGATTTTCTGTTCCTCAACCAATAAAAATGATTGTATTGTATATTGGAGCTGGAGCAAGTGGGGAGGGCGTTTGCCTTGCATGCAGCCGACCCAGGTTGGATCCCCTGCCACCCCATAGGGTCCCCTGAGAACCACAGTAGTCATTCCCGAGTGCAGAGGCAGGAGCATCACTGGGTGTGGTCCAAAATTAAAAAATGAGGGCAGACTCGGTGCCTGAGGGGAAAGAGCTTGATTACGCTCTTCATTTTACCTTATTGAAGGAGGGCAGGTCATGTCCAGAGGTCACTGGGTCCTGTATGCTAAAGTCACTCCAGGTGGTGCTCGGAGAATCACGTGGTATTGGGAATTGGACCCAGAACACCTGTATACAAAGCCTGTGCCAGCCCAGACTCCTGGTTTTATAAACCAGGAAACCAGTGCTCCGGGAGCAGTAGAGCCGCCGGCCCCAGTTCACCAGCCAGTGAGCATCAGGCAGGGACTGAGACCCAGAAATCAACTCCCCCGAGTTGCGCTTTCCTGGGCCTCAGGGTCCGTGCTCTGAGCTCCGCGAACTCCTGTGGACGTCTGGCAGAGGAGGGAGGCATTGATCAAATGTGCGTAATGGAGTGTGCTTGGGGAATCTGGGGAAGAAGCGTATTAGGCTGTCACTGTTATTTTTGGGGGAGGCACATGCTCGGGGTAACTTGGGTGTTGTAAAGGCTCTCTGGTTCCGTTCTGCTGTCCCCCACTGGGGACGTCTCCCATCCAGCTTTTACCTTCCTGGGCGAGAGAGAGAGAGAGAGAGAGAGAGAGAGAGAGAGAGAGAGAGAGAGAGAGAGAGAGAGAGAGAGAGAGAGAGAGAGAGAGAGAACTGCAGGCTGGAGCACAGGCTCTGCACACGGGGAAGACGGGGATTCAGTCCCTACGGTCCCTACGGTACGCGCCTTGGTCCCTTGAGCACCTCCAGGAGAAACCTTCCAAGCACTGAGCCAGAGGCAGCCCTCAATCATTGCCAATTTTAAAACCAGAACCAAGACCAAAAAAAGAGTTTGCAGTCCTACCTGTTCTTGAAAGCCTGGGTCTAACGACACCTGATGGAAGAGGCTTCACCTGGCCTAGCCAGGGCGCATCTCCTCCTCGGGCCCGTGCAGGCTCTCTCCATGCCTGTCTGGCCATGCGGAGGGAGCAGTTTCACGCCAGAGGCTGAGCCCAAGACAGTGACTGGCACAGGGACCATCCCAGAGTGTAGGGAGGGTACAGAGCTGTTTCCCTTCCTCTAATAAATTACTTTTTTTGGCAAAATATTCATAAGATGCCAGAATTTCATAAACCGACTTTTCTTACCCTCCCAAGATGCGGCACTTCTCAAGTTTATAAGTGAGGAACCGAGGGCTGCAGAGGTTAATCACTTTCCATCGTTATATATGAAGCGGCTGAGACCCAGGTCCAGGTAGCCCGGCTCTTGCCTGAGCAAAACCATGGGCGAGATGCCTTTTGCCTCCACCCCAGCCTGTGAGTCCCCGGGAGGACCCAGCCCCAGCCGCAGAGACTGTGTTCGTCTATCTGGTGACCTGCCACTATCCAGGAGGCTTGTGTGAGCTGTTCCTAGCTTTATTTATTCATCATTATTATTTGTTAAAGGGCCCACACCCAGCGGTGTTAGGAGATTCCGGACCTGGTCAGCCATGCTGGGCCTGGCAGTCCCAGGTCAGACCTAGTGTAAGGGTTGGCCACCCGCTGGGGTGACTGACTGGGAGCCTAGGAACGCCGCACCTACCAAGGAAAACTCTGAGAGACCAAGTCCTATGCAAAAGCAAGGGTTTTATTAATAAGCGTAGTATACTCGGGCTCATAGCGTGACCCTAAGCGGTCAGTGGCTAAGAGCCCCGAGCCCTTCCAGGGACGATCTTTTAAGGGAATAATTCCCCGCTACAGAAAAGCCCGCGCATAACTATCCAATAGGTTTAAAATATTACATCGAGGTCTGCGTGCAGGCAGCCAATCACTCTGCACCAGGTAACCATCACCCACCAATCTGAGTGTGCCTAATACTTCTTTCCATATTTGGCACGGCATGGGCCCAGTCAGGTATCATACCAAATACAGAGGGGGACATCAGACGCAACCTCTCGGGAATGTTTGCCTTATAGCCCTCCCTGGAATTATTTGCTTAAGGCCCTTCCTGCTGTGCTCTTGTCTTGTCCAGCCATCATTTTATCAGTTACTTTCAGTTGAGCCATCATTTTATCAGTTACCTGCATTTTATCAGTTACCTCTGGTTCCCTGTCTTTGTGTTCTGTGGGCAAGGGGCCATTCTTTCACTAGCAGGGCTATGCAGTGCCCAGAGTGAACTCAGGGACTCTCATGTGCTTGGCATGAATTCTAGCACTCGAGTTATCAGCCTGTCCCAGGAAACTAGCACTTAAATAGGGCCACAGGAGCTGGCTCTGTTGTGACTTCCTCAAAGTGATCTTAGGGAACCAGGGTCAAAAGAGTAACACTCTGGACTATGGAGGCGCAAGGAGAAGAAAGAGGGGCACAGTCTTTGAAGGACAAAAGAATAGGGGACAGTGCCCAGGGTGCTCCTTCTGAAGCCATTGGTGGCTGATACGAGGGCTTTGGATGGAAGAAACTGAGGAGGGGATAGAGGGAAGAGAGAGAGGGGAAGAAGAGAGAGAGAGAGAGAGAGAGAGAGAGAGAGAGAGAGAGAGAGAGAGAGAGAGAGAGAGAGAGAGGAGGGGGAAGATGGATGGTATCAGTGGCTACAGTACAGTGTTAGCTTGGTTTTGGTCTCATCCTCCAGTGGTCTTTGTTAACACAGAGATTCCGCCAGAACCCGGCCTTGCAATGAGGTAGGTGTGTGGAGTTTGGGGCGGGCGGTGTCGGCTGTTCCCAGAGCAAACTCCCAGTGCGCCCTGAACTTGACTAGTGGTCACTGTGGACTCCGTACTGCGCCCCAGAAAATGCACAGATGACAAGAAGCCGAAGGTGCAAGCAGAGTTCCCGTTTGAGAAGTGAGCCGAGCTGGCCCTGTCCAGGGGGCCGTGCAGGGGGTGCATGTGTGGAAGCCTTGGGCTAGATCCCCAGTACTACATGGTCCCTCGAAGACTCCCCGCTGCAAAAATTCAAGTAAAAACAGGAATTCTGCCCTTACTAGCGCTGGTCACAGCCTGAGGCATCCCAGCGGCCCCTCCCCTGCTCCGGCCCCTTCTCCCCCAGCCCCCAGGCACTTGCTCTTCAGATCGCCAAGTTCATGCTCTTTATGTGCAGAGGAAAGTACAAAGTACACATCTGGCCCGTTCCTCCTTTTAAAACTGTAAATTATCAGACAGCCCTTTGGGAAGGCAATTTGGCAATAATACCGAGTGCCATAAAAATGTTCACAGCCTTTGGCCCAATAATCCCCCTCTCGGGGATTCATTCCAAGGAGATAATTCATCGGGAAGAGGGAAGAATTCTATATGGCCAAAGACATTTGCTATGATAGGAAAAAATGGGCCTGACTTGCTCCAGCCGAGGGGGAGATGGAGGGGAGGGTGGGGAGGGGAGCCTTAGAGGACGGCCCTCCTGGGACGGCCCCTGGGGCGCGAGTGGACCCGGGGAAGCTGCTGCACGAACGTGAGAGCACGTGGACGGGAGAGTAGGACCCATGTACCACGGTTGCCACAGTGGGTGACCACGCGCTAGTGAAGGCGTCCGGAGGCCCCGAAAGTAAGATGGCTTTTGCGTTGGCTGGAGGGTAGAGGAGGTTGTTACCGCGTGCCATGCCCTCTTCCATGCGTGCTAGTGAGCCGCAATTTGTCACCTGGGCTGGAGACTTTCGTGGCTGCCCAGCGGGAGAGGCGAGAAGCAGTGGCCTCACTCAGCCCAGCCCTGGCTCGCCCCGCCCCCCCGCCCCCTCGGCGAGATGCTACGAGCTCCCAAGTCCCCCTTTGCTCTGAGCTGACAGCGGCAGACAGCGCCCCGGGGGGCTCTTTTTCGTGATCATAATTCAAATTACCCGTTGAAGTCGGTCAAATGAAAAAATAGCAGTTCGCGGGCCGGCGGGGGCGCGGGGAGCGCCGGGGCGGCTGCGGGGCGCCCTCCGCGGCGGCCCGGCCCTGAGCTCATTTCCTGGGGCGCGCGCCGGGCTATTTCAGCCTGGCGCTGTGCAAACAGGACAATTTAGGGCGGCCAAAAGGGGCCCAAATTACAATCGTATCACAGACAAATATCCGCCACGCCAGGCCTCCTGTGGCCGAGTCGGACGCGCTCCGGGGTGGGGTGGGTGAGGCGCGGGGTCAGGCGGGTCCGCGGGGCCCAGCCGCGCTGCAGCTCCCCGCTGCAGGATGGACACCCCGGGAAAAGGTGGCCATCTGGGTACCAGTGCTGAACACCTGGCCTTTCTGGGAGCCTCTCCCTGAGTGCAGCAGGCGCCCTTTTATTTGGCTGCTTCTCTGCTCTTCCAATGACAAATGGTCTTTTCACCCGGCCAGCCCAGGGGCCCAAATCCTACCTCCATGCTTAAGGCGCTCCATGCTCTGCTTCACAGAGAAAGGTCCTCCTTAGCCTCGCTGTCAAAGCACTGTCTAGGCCTGCGCCCTCCCCGATTACTCAGTTAGATCCCAGGAATCTAACAGTCCCCTAGTGGGGATTCATTCCAAAATGCCAGTAAATATTTCACAACTTCTCCACCCCCTTTTTTTTTCTTTTTTGGGTCACACCCGGCGATGCTCAGGGGTTACTCCTGGCTCTGCACTCAGGAATTACCTGGCGGTGCTCCGGGGGACCATATGGGATGCCCGGATCCAACCTGGGTCGGCCAAGTGCAAGGCAAACTCCCACCCGCTATGCTATCACTCCAGGGGCCCCTTATTTTTGAGGGTGGGAATCATTTGGGCCACACCGGCAGTGCTCAGAGCTTACTGCTGGAGGGCTCCTGGGACCATAGGAGGTGCCAGGAATTGAACCCTAGTTGGTCACAGTTAAGGCAATGCCCTGTCCCTCTATTCTCCCTCTGCTCCTACCTTTCACTTTTTGTTTCTTGCTTTTTGGCTCACATCCAGTGATGCTCAGGGGTTAGTCCTGGCTCTGCACTCAGGAAATACTCCTGGAGGTGCTCAGGGGGTTATATGGGATTCCAGGGATAGACCAGGGTTGGCTGCATGCAAGGCAAATACCGCGCTGTACGGTGGGCCCTGCTTTCTCTCTTAAATGCTTTCTGTTGTCATGTTTTGTTATCTCTGCCAGGATGCGCTCCTAGGTCCTCTAAAGACCCAACTTCTTTTTTTTTTAATTTTTTATTTTTACAATTACAAAGATATACAATTAAAAAGTTCATATTTGGGTTTTGGTCATACAGTGTTCCAGCACCCATCCCGCCACCGGTGCCCATCTCCCACCACCAACGCCTCCCGGTTCCCTCCCCCTCCCCCAGCCCTGCTCCATGGCAGGTTCTTTTTTCTTTCCGTTTCTCTCTCTTTTCTCTTTTCCTTCCCCCTCAGACTATGGATTACAGAACATACATTAAAGGGTTGTCATGTGTATCTTTTTGCCTCTATTTAATGCTCAGTTCTAAGTTGGCATTAGTACCCTCGACAATTGTTAGCACACTGTTCCATTTTCTGAAAAGACCCAACTTCTTAGGAAGACCCTGCTTCGTCCTCCAGGCAGACAGCTGTGATACCTGCCGAGAAGCTGTGGGACTTCTCCCACCCCTCTAAGGATTTCCTTGCACACCCTTGGAACACAGTCACTTTGCTTGTTAATATTCTCTTCTCACTGGAGAAAGTTTCTACTTTACACTTCATCTCTGTTCAGGCCTTGCCTTGTGCCTTGTGCAGACCAGTGGGACGGATGGGGTGAGGGGGAGCAGAAACTGCCCAGGCTACCTATGGTCTCCCCGTGCTCTCTTTTTCCAATCCAGGGCATGGATGACAGTGCCCGATCAAAACCCACATCGCCAGCCTGGCTCTGGAAGAAGAGAGACTGGAGGAAGCAGCAGCCGACCCACGGAGGTGAGAGAGAGAGAGGTAAGCTTGGCCAACCCACGGAGGTGTGAGAGGTGAGGTTGGCCAACCCACGGAGGTGAGAGAGAGAGAGAGGTGAGCTTGGCCGACCCACGGAGGTGAGAGAGAGAGAGGTGAGCTTGGCCGCTAGGCTCGCAGCTGCAGAGGTTCCCGAGCTACTAAACTAGCTGACCCTCGCGTCAGCACCCTCTGCTGCTCTTCCCAGCCCTTCCCATGTAAGAGGGTCTCATCTTACTCGGAAGGTGGTCGGTGAAGTTTGAATGAGGCTTGACTCTGAAAGAGATCATTCACCCCCAGGCTCACCCCAGACTTATTCATAATAACCAAGATATAGAATCAAACTCTGTCCACCGATGGAGGATAAAATAAGAGAAAGAATTTTCTCTTATGTGGAGTAAGTCCCCTGAGCACCTCCAGGGGTACGGTGGGGTAGAAGAAACACGATGGAATATGGCTCAGCAATATGAAAGCAATCTTGCCTTTTGTAAGAACACGGATGTATCGTGAATGCATTGTGCTAAGTGAAAGAAATCAAACTAAGAACGATAAACAGTGTAAAGATCTCACTTATAGGCGAAATCACAAAATCCAAGGTCTGTAGACCTCAAATGGTCAAATCACACACACAAACACACACATACACAAAATAGTAACTAACCATGTGTGGAGCTGGAGGTGTTAATTACCCTCACAGTAACAATCGTTTCCCACTTACAGCTGTGTTAAATTATCACACAAGACACAAAATTAGGCAATGCTATGTGCCAATTATATATAAACAAAGCTGAAAGTTTTTCTATATATTTAAATATACATATACTATTAAACCTGCTCCTCGAGGTGTTGCAGGTGTGGATGTGGTGCCTGGCTGGAGACAGGCTTGTCTATACCCAGGGCTCTGCCCCGTGGGCCCTGGATGGTTGATGGTCTGTCATAGAAAAAAGACTGGGGCCCCTGGGATGAACCCAGAGCCATGGCAGAGCCCAGCAAGCTACCCGTGGTGTATTCAATATGCCAAAATCAGTAACAAAATGGACCTCATTCCTAACAGTTGGAGACGTTACTGGCACCCACTCAAGCAAATCAATGAATAACGGAGACAAGTGAAGACAAGTGATTCTATTAAATTTGAATATTTATTTAAAATGTTTTAAGGGATTGGAGAGAGAGTACAGCAGGCAAGGCATTTGCCTTGTAAACATCCAACCCAGGTTCAATTCCCAACACCACATATGGTCCCCTGAGCCCACCAAGAGTGATCCCTGAATGCAGAGTCAGGAGTAAGCTCTGAGTACTGCTGTGTAGGGTCCCAAACCAAAACTTTTTTTTTAATTCTTTTTTTTTTTTTGGTCACACCCGGAAATGCTCAGGGGTTTCTCCTGGCTCTGCACTCAGGAATTACTCCTGGCGGTGCTCGGGGACCATATGGGATGCCAGAGATCGAACCCGGGCCGGCACGGGCTGATCACGTGCAAAGCAAATGCCCTACCCTCTGGGCTATCGCTCCGGCCCCCAAAACCAAAAAATTAAAGAAGTAAAATAAACAAAAATTTAAATATAGGGACCAGAGAGATAGTACAGTGGGTATGTGACTGACCTGGGTTTCAATCCACAGAATCCCATATGGTCCCCAGAGCACCGCCAGGAGTAATTCCTGAGCTCAGAGCCAGGCATAATCCTTAAGCATTGCCGGGTGTGACCCAAAAAGCAAAAAGGAAGGAAAGAAGGGAGGAAGGGAGAGAGGAAGGAAGGAAGGAAGGAAGGAGAGGGAAGGAAGGAAGGGAGGAGGGAGGGAGGGAGGGAGGGAGGGATGGAGGGAGGGAAGGAGGGAGGCAGGGAGGGAGGGAGGGAGGGAAGGAGGGAGGCAGGGAGGAGAGGGAGGGAGGGAAGGAGGGAGGGAGGGAGGAGGAAGGAAGGGAGGAGGGAGGGAGGGAGGGAGGGAAGGAGGGAGGCAGGGAGGGAGGGAGGGAGGGAGGGAAGGAGGGACGGAGGGAGGAAGGAAGGGAGGGAGGGAGGGAGGGAAGGAGGGAGGCAGGGAGGGAGGGAGGGAGGGAGGGAGGGAAGGAGGGAGGGAGGGAGGGAGGAAGGAAGGAACCGAACGAAGGAAGGAAGGAAGGAAGGAAGGAAGGAAGGAAGGAAGGAAGGAAGGAAGGAAGGAAGGAAGGAAGAGCCATGCTGGGAACTGAACCCAGGGCCTCACACGTGCAAGCTCTGTGCTCTACCACCGAGCCACTTCCCCATCAAAGTGGTTTTTAGCCATATATATCATACAACATATCATATTAGAGAGACACTCACTTTTTTAAGAGTAGAGATCAATGATTTTTCATACAGGGAACATTCTGGAAAGCAGCTCTGTGATCAGCAGAGTACTTGTGTCACCCAAATGCCCGGCTATCATCCCTCCCCCAGAGAAACCGCTAGCCTGACCTCTACCCCCGCCATTACTAGTCTTTTAAAAACAAAGCTGGGGCAAAAATGATAGTACAGTGGGTAGGGCACTTGCCTTGCATGTGGCTGACCTGGGTTTGATTCCCAAGATCCCATATGGTCTCCTGTGCCCACTGGAAGTAATTCCTGAGTGCAGAAGCCAGGAGTCGCCCCTGAGCACTGCAGGGTGTGACCCAGAAAAAAGAGAAGTAAATAAAATAAAGTTAAAATCTTTCACCTCCTCCAATCTTCACGATTTGGGAATTTGAGCTGTCATCTGGTGACTTCCTTTGCCTGCTGTAAATTTGAGGACGGGGCTGTCCTCCCAGCACCCACTGACTGAGTGCCCCCACGCCTGGCTGCGGGAGAGCAGGAACATGTCAGGTCTGTTGACAAGCTGCAAGACTTGGGAGACCAAGGACTCGTTCACAAACCAGGGCACAGTGGTGCTGTGACTGTCACTACTGCTGTGCACATGGATATCCCGACAATCCCAGGTCAACCATGACTCCTGGTGCTACTCAGGAAACCACACGCGGTGCTGAGAATTAAAACAGTTCCGCCACATGCAAGGCAAGCATCCTACCTGCTTACCACTGCTCCAGTCCCCAAATTCTTTTTTTTTTTTTGCTTTTTGGGTCACACCCGGCGATGCTCAGGGGTTACTCCTGGCTCTGGACTCAGGAATTACTCCTGGCGGTGCTCGGGAACCATACGGGATGCCGGGATGGAACCTGGGCTGGCATGGGCCTGCCGCTCAAGGCAAACGCCCTACCCGCTGGGCTATCGCTCCGGCCCCATCCCAAAGGGCACCACAAGTGAATGCGGCAGGGAACAAGAAAGCAAAGATTGCGCAGGGAGACAGTGCAGTTCAAGGCCCAAATTCTGCCTCCAGGGTCTCGGGTAGCCAAGCAGCCTGGCCAGGAGCCGGCTAACATCTGTTCACCTGCCAGCGTTTGGTGCACGACCGTACAGCCTCACAGGGCTGCCCCATAGCCGGAGCTGACCACTGACTGCATAGTGACCTGCCAGGGCAGGCGAAGCGTGGGGAAAAAAGACATGGTTTGGGTCACTTTCTTTTTTAAGAAGAAAGCCAAGTTTTTTTTTCTAAAATTTCCCAGTGCGTTCAATATTGTTTAGCCAAACACCCCGAGACGAGTGGCCTCTGGACTTCTAAGCTTGACTTCCCTGTGAGAACTGCTCCCCAAGACTTATTAAACCTTCTCTCCTACCTGCTTGAAGCAGACAAGTTTGCTCTTTACCGGGTTTAGGAGGGGAAACACAGCTGTCAATAACTCAACCTGTAAGTCCCTGCAAAGCCGTAACGGAGGAGCTTGACTGGAGCGCAAAACGCTAGACAGGCTGTCAGCAACCCCCACCCCACCCCCAATCATGGGCAGAACTTTAATTTATCTATGAGCCATGTTTTGAGAGACCCCCATCTGGCCTCTTGGCTGCCCCTACCCCGACCCCTCATGTTTTGTTAATGATAAATGACAGGCCATCGACATTATTAATTAAATGTCCCCAGTGGCCAGGGTAAACCCAAGACCACATGCAGAGGAAGCATCAAAGCATCCCTTCGCACCAGCCCTGAGCAGAGGCCCCCAGGGATGGGCCTGCCCTGGCTTGAGGCAGGCCCCAGAGCCTTCCCAGAAACTGTCTCCACTGCGGCTCTGTCAAAGGCAATCCCCAAGGGCCACACGGTAATTAAACTCCTGGCATTCTTTCCACAAAAACTCTTCCTCTCGAGACATTCCCACAGGCACTCAAGGACGGACGATAGGGGTCAGAAAGCCCCCAGCTGATTACCAAGGGATTTTTGAAAGTGGCCTTGGGTGGGGGGGATTCAAAAGAGGCTGGGAATTCAGGAGGCTGGGAAATGCCTCCACCTTTACACTTATTATTTGGTTATTAAGGCTGAGGGCTCCAACATCTTTTTCCCTCGGACTAAGATGGGCAGAGAGATGAAAACAGCCTTTCTAGCTCTGTTTGTTTCTAGATCCTGTTGGTCTGTTTGCATTTGTGCACCCAAACCATTTCTGGCACATAGTTAGAGTTCAGGGAGCAGTTGTTCCTTTGGCCAGACACAGGCTGACGGTAGATCCTGACAATAATGGGTCTCCAGAGCAATCCCTAACTTAAGGCCTAGAACCAGTGTTTCCTGATCGTCACAGGATCGCAGTTGTGTGGACGATAAAGCCAGCATCTTCCTCATCTGACTGTCCCAGAACCAGGCACAGTGCCTGATTCGAGGATCTCACTGGTCGTTTCTTGGCAGCATCTGACTGGAGAACGCAGGCACCGAGCTCCGCTGGACAGGGCCAGAGTGGACTTTGCAGCAATGGCAGCACCAAGATCCAAAATGCACGAGGTTCGACCCCTAGTGGACGTCATGACCCCAAAGACCCGAGATCTTACCAGCTCCTGATTGCACAGAGAGGAGAGATGAAATAGTAACACTTGGGGGCGTTCCCCAAATGCAGCTTCATTTCCTAGCTCTCTCGTAGAAACTCCTCTTCTTACAGGCCGGAGCGATAGCACAGCGGGAGGGCATTTGCCTTGCACGCGGCCAACCCGGTTCAATCCCTGGCATCCCATATAGTCCCCCTGGCACTGCCAGGAGTAATTCCTGAGCATTGCCGGGTGTGGCCCAAAAAGAAAAGAGGAAAAAGAAAAGCAACTCCTCTTCTGTCCGTGCAGCAACTTAATTGAATCAACTCCGCCTCTTCAGAGGGGAGCAGAGGAATACGAAGTCGTTGTCACTGGTCCTCTGCTGTCTCCTCTGGTTTACGGCCACCCCGACTCCAGGGCCTCTAGTCCCTGCCCAGCGCCGTCCACGGCCTCCTAGAGAGTGTTGGGAAACCAGCTGATTCCCTGTTGCCCCTGGCTTAGGGCACCTCGTTGTCTGAGTCTGAGGGCCCAGGAGAAGGTGTTGGGTGAGACCACCAGGTTTCCCAGGATCCCAGGGCTCCAACCTGGCCAAGTGAGGATGGCCCCTATCTTGGACTGAGCCCTGAGGGATTTGGATTCAGCTAGAGAGGAAAGAGCAGGCCTCTGTGGTTTCAGCACAGAGCCCCCAGTTGGCCTCGGGGGCTCCCCACACCCAGTACATCTGTTTTCCTGCCCTGAGAAAAGGAAGAGAAAATGGAAGCTGATAGGGAGAAGTCAGGCCCCTTCTCCCGAGGGGTCCGGGCTTCTACGGTCTCTGCCTCTGCCCCTCCAGGGAAGCAAAGGAAGGGAAACCAGACGGCAGGTGTGGACCTCAGCTCTGCTTCTCCCCAGCAGGGGACCCGGCTAAGGTGCTCAATGGACCATTTTAACGAACCTCCATTCTTAGACGAACTTACTACAAAGCCCTTCGGTGACCCTGGGGGAGGCGGGCAGGAGGGGAGAAAGAACTCTTAGCTATGACAGGATATAGTCAGATAATTCAGCAAATACATCGTCTGACAAACTGCCTTCCTGCTCAATACTGTGTTGCTCTTGTGACATTGGCCACACCAAACTTCCTTCTCCCCCTCTGCAAAGCTAGGCTGGAAGAACCCGCTTCACAAGGTGGCTGTCTGGCCGTGGGGAGCACCTGACGCGTGATCAGCTTGCAATAAACACCCTTGAGCTCCCTCCCTTCCCCAGCTGCGGGACCACACAGCGGCTACCCTGCTCTGGGCTTGTGGTCACGGAGAGCATTTCGCACTGGAAGTACATGCATTCCAAATTGATGCCTAACGGTATATTTTCTGGTGTAAACTATATGTCCACTCTAACTTTAGCCTGGAGAAACTTTATTATTTGTTTCCCTTTCATGAAAGCTATAATAGAGGAAGAGAAAACTCTGCTTGGTACGTTCCAATTCCTAAATACACAATTTACAATTTTCTGGGATATTATTTAAGTTTATTTTCGTTTTGGAGTCTCACCATCCCCTGGGGTGCTTATTTAAGTTCCGGTGGGCTCTGGAAAGACCTGGAATGTCTCACAGTGGGGGTAGAGGGGAAGGGAGGAGGCTGGTCCCTTTCATTCGGTTAAAGGGCCTGGGCTCTTCCTATGCTCTAGGCTCTGGAAGTTTCCTGCACACAGCAAGTTTGTTCCTCGAGACCTGGAACCACAACAGGGACCTTTTGTTGGCCTGTCCGTCCTCTCTTCGAACTTAGGTCAATGAGAGAAATAAGCTGGACAGGGTCTTCCTGCCTTTTGCAAATAGCCGTCCAGCCTCCCTGCCTGTCCCCATGACGTCACCTGTGACTCTCAGCAGGTTCTCTGAGGATTCAGAGTCTCCTAGAGGGACAGTCCATCAGCCAGGTGGTCTGCATGTCCCCTCATTCCCACCCTCCCACATCCTGTCCCCAGTCCAGCTCTTGGTCCCCATATGGGAAGCCTGAGGAAGACCCAGCCTGGCTGGTCTCTCCCCCATGAGGAAGTCCCGGGCCCATGCTGGGATTCTGTGTCTGCTTGTGGACCGGAGAGACTGCAACAGGCAAGGCTGGACCAGAGGCCCAGGTTCAATCCTGTCATCCCAGATGGTTCCCAATATCCACCAGGAATGATCCCTGAGCTCAGAGCCGGGAGGAGGTCCAGTGCACCACCAATATGGCCCCCAAACAAACAGAAACAAGGGAAACCTTGAAATCAGAATTTCCACACGGGCTTCCAACTCCATGTTCAGAAATCAAGAGTTTTTTTTTTTTTTTTTTTGTTTTTTTTTGGGTCACACCCGGCAATGCTCAGGGGTTACTCCTGGCTCTGTACTCAGGAACCACTCTGGTGGTGCTCTGGGGACCATATGGGATGCCGGGATCGAACCCGGGCTGGCATGGTCCGGCCGCTGCAAAGGCAAACGCCCTACCTGCTGGGCTATCACTCCGGCCCCATTTTTTTTTTGCTTTTTGTTGGGGGTCACACCAGCAATACTCAGGGATTACTCCTGGCTCTGAGCTCAGGAATTACTCCTGGCGGTGCTTGAGGGACCATATGAGATGCCGGGATCAAACCCAGGTCAGCCTTGTCCAAGGCAAACGCCCTACCTGCTGTGCTAGGCGCTCCGGCCCCTCAAGTGTGTTTTTAAAAAAGCAGCCCCAGAGGGCCGGAGTGATAGTCCAGCAGGTAGGACGTTTGCCTTGCACACGGCCGACCAGGGTTCGATCCCCCAGCATCCCATATGGTCCCCTGAGCACCGCCAGGAGTAATTCCTGAGTGCAGAGCCAGGAGTAACCTGCTGAGCATTGCCAGGTGTGACCCAAAAGCAAAACATAGATAGATAGATAGATAGATAGATAGATAGATAGATACATACATACATACATACATACATACATACATACATACATACATACATACATACATACATAAACAAACAAACAACTGACCCAACATAAACACGAGGGTCCTTATGTGAGCAAGAGGGAAGCAGAGGCTGGGTCAGAGTCAGGAAAGCATTTCCCTTGTCTTCGTTGTCGTGGGAACCATCTGGGGTGGGGTGGGGGCTCAAGGGCCACACGTGGCAGCGATGTGGTATAGCTCAGGCCTTGTGTGCTGGGCGCTGGAGATGGAAGGGCCGGAAGCCCAGACGCTGGCCGCCTGGAGAAGTTGGAAGGGCAAGAAGAGAGAGTCACCCTCCCCCTGCTGGGAACAGCCCCCGGCATAGTGGTTTCAGCCCACTGGGATCCATCAGACTTTGAGCCTCCCGGAACAGTGGAGCAACCCTTCGTGTTGTTTGAAGCCACTTCGCGATCTAATAATCTGTAGCCAAGGAGAGGAAGAAAGAGGGAAAGGAGCTGTGAAGAGACAGTTCACTCTCTGCTCCCAACAGTGGCTGGAAATAGAGGCAAAAACAGGGGAAGGATGACCCCAAATGGAGAAAGGGTCGCCCCTCAGCTAGAAGAGAGTGAAGAGAGCAGACTGGGCTGTTGTCTTCACGGAGAATATTTTAAGGGAGGATTATGATGAGTCATTTGTATACAATTATATATACACATATAGGTTCGGGGCTACGGTCAGTGATGCTTGTGGGTTCTTCCTCACTCTGTGCTCAGGAATCACTCCTGGCTGTGCTCAGGGAACCAATATGGGATGACGGGGAAAAAACCTGGGTCGACTTTATGCAAGGCAAATGCCCTCCCCTCTGTACTAGAGAGAAAAAAGAGGGGGGGAGGGTTACACCTGGACGTGTGAGGGCTCCTCTTGTCACTAGTGCTGAGGGCTCCTCTTGTCACTCCTCTTGACACTCTTGTCACTGTGAACTACCAGGAGTAACCAGAGATTAACCAGAGATCACAGAAGCACACAAGTGGTACCAGGGATTGAACCCAGGTCAACCCCTTGCAAGCCCAACTACTGCATTATCTCTCTGACCCTGAAACCCCATTTCTTAAATTTCTTGGTCTCCTTAGTTTGCTCCTTTCAGCAGGTGCTAAGCACTAAAAACTTCTTATTTTGGCAGGCAGGAGGTGGGAGCCACACACAGTGATGCTCAGGGATTACTCCTAGTACTGTATCACTGTATCACTGTCTTCCCGTTTGTCATCGATTGGCTCGGCAGGGCACCAGTAACATCTCCATATGTCCTGTCTCATGCAAGTAGAGCCCAAGGGCACCTGCTTGCTCCAGGAACATAAAGAGCCTCAAACCATTCCATCAGGTCATGGGAATGGGGTCTATAATTGTTACTGGTATTTGGCATATCAAATACGACACGGGGGCCGGAGCGATAGCCCAGCGGTAGGGCGTTTGCCTTGCACGCGGCTGGCCTGTGCTAGCCGGGTTCGATCCCGGCATCCCATATGGTCCCCCGAGCACCGCCAGGAGTAATTTCTGAGTGCAGAGCCAGGAGTAACCCCTGAGCATTGCCGGTGTGTGACCCCCAAAAAATACGACATGGGTAGCTTGCCAGGCTCTGCCGTGCAGGTAGCATACTCATGTAGTCATCTCTAAAACCAGAATTTATTGATGAACCGCGCAGGTGCAAGCGGCACGTGAGCCGGGCTGTGAAAGGCTGGTCTGCTGGGTGGAGCTCTGACGAGGGGGAAGTCGGGATGTGGAAAATGGCAGCCCTCATGGAGTGGGGGGGTCGCCTGGCTTGTTGTGAGGCTCTGCTAGGACCCGCCATCCCTCCTCGGGCGCCTTGTGAGCAGCTGGGCTGGGAGAGCCAGTAACTAACTTTGCCCCATGTCTGTGAGTCTAAATAGATAAGATAATTACTCAGGACCATATGGATACCAGGGATCAAAGCCGAGTGGACCACATGCAAGGCAAGTGCCCTACCCGCTGGACTATGGCTCTGGCCCCTGAAAAGTTCTTAATGCGTCTTGGCTTTCCCTGCAGACTGGGCCCCGGGCGTGTTGTCCCAGGCGGTGGCATCTGACTTAGCCTTCGCTGCAACCCCAGCCGGTGATGACTTAATCTTGGGCTGGGTGAATGGAGCCACTGGGGTTCAGATGGATTTTGCAAGACAAAAACCTAAATCCATTTTGTGGCTGCCGTTACATATTCTGACTTCACCACATCCCGGTCACTCTGACCACAGACACAAAAGGTACTATAAATTCCTCTCCATGAGCTAGTTGATCATGCCAGGCTTCATTCATTTCTTGATAAGTCAGCCCGTCAAAAACTGGGCAGGTCGGGCCTGAGAGACCGCACAGCAGGGAGGGTGTTTGCCTTCGCGTGCGGCTGACGGGATTCAATCCCGGCATCCCATGTGGTCCCCGAGCACTGCCAGGAGTAATTCCTGAGCGAAGAGCCAGGAGTAACCCCTGAGCGTCTCGCCAGGTGTGACCCAAAATGCAAAAAAAAAGAAAAATCAAACAAACAAAAAGTGGGCAGGTCTGTCATAGAGCCCAAGGGTTCCATCAGGGGGACCCTCCACTCACCAAATAATGTTCGGTCATATTTCTGCAGCCATTTCTTCTCACACAAACTTAATTTCTGCAGGGACTTTGATGAGAAAAGCATGTGGAGAGGTAGTGAATAAAGTTTCTTTCCTTTGCTTTTTGGGTCACACCTAGCAATGCTCAGGGTTGCTCCTGACTCTGCACACAGGAATTACTCCTGGTGTTGCTCTAGGGACCATATTGGATGCCGAGGATCTAACCCAGGTAGGCAAACACCCTACCCACTGTGCTATCGCTCCAGCCCCAGAACCAATCAATGTCTTTGTTTTAAGTGACTTTTTTGGGTGACTTTTAATAAAAAATTTAATATGGCTGGAAGGATAACACAGAGCTTAAGACACTTGTCTTGCGTGTGTCCAACTCTAGTTTGATCCCTGGCACCACGTATGGTTCCCTAATGCCCCACCCCAGGAGGGATCCCTAGTACAGAGCAGGAGTAAGTCCTGAACTGGCTGGATGTGGCCCCTCCTTCCAAAAAATATGAAATGATGGTCATTAAGAGGCTGAAGGGATAGCTCAGAGGGTCAGAACTATCCGTGCTTGGCACGCAAAAGGTTCCAAGTTCAATCCTCAACAAGCACCAACCACCTGGTTCCCAAGCGCTGTCAGGTGAGACTCTGATGGCTCCTGGGCATCTCCGGGAACAGTGTCAGGACCTTTAGGAGGAGAGAAACTGCAGTCATGATCTAAGCAGGTAGAAAATTTCAGCTTTGAGCCGGAGTGATAGTCCAGTGGGAGAGCATTTGCCCGCGACTCGCCACAACCCAGGTTTAATCCCCATCCCATGTGGTCCCTGGGCACCACCAGGAGTAATTCCTGATTGCAGAGCCAGGGGTAACCCCTGAGTATTACCAGGTATGACTCAAAAAGCAAAAAAATTAAAATTTCAGCTTTGCAAAATGAATAGAGTTCTGGAAAGATGCAGGGTCTGTCCCCTCTGGTCAGAGAAACCAGGGTCTCTTTGTAACCACTGATGACATCAAAGGTTCCACTCAGGCAGGGCTGAGAAGAGAGAGCAACAAAGTGATGATAAAAGACATACTTGGTGGAATACTACTCAACAGTCTAAAAGATACCGTCATGTCACTAGCTGCAACATGGGTGGCTCGGGGAGAGGATCATGTTGAGTGAAATCGGTTAGAAGGAAAGGAACAGACCAGAAGGCTCTCTCTCATATGGGGATGTAAAGAGACTTCAGGGGATATCAGAGGCCCAGTGACTGTAAAAAGCAAGCAGTAGGGAAATGGAGAACTGGCCTTCAGTAGGGCGCTGGCGCTAGGGCAGCTGCCGGGCCTGGAAGGGGATGAGTTAGTGAAGGGAACCAGGACTGTGGGGAGGGAAAGTCGCCTGCGTGAGCTCCCCCAAACCCTCAGGACTGATCCCAGGGCTCAGAGTCAGAGAAAGACTTGAACACCGCTGGATGTGGCCCCAAGAACATTTTATTTAATAAGGAGTCAGGGTTTGTGGAGAGTTCCCGAGGAAGGCTGACACCAGGTTTGGCCCCAGAACCAGTCATGACTCTGACAGCACCAAATGCCTGAAGGGGATCCAGGAGCAAGTGCAGCCGCCTCTCCAGCGCCTCAGCTGGCGCGCCTCTGCTGCCCCGGCCCCCATCTAATGCTGGTCTTGGACAGGAAGGTAGAGAATCTCGCATTCAAGGTGGGAGCCCAGTGCTTTGAGGAACTGACCAAGAGGCCGTGTGGGTAGAGGGGCCCAAAGGGATGAGGGAGAGAGACACCCGCGGAGACGGGGTCGGAGAGGAGGTGGGTGCTGGCTGCAGCTGGAACAGGTTGGCAAAGTCTCACCAAAACGGTCCCCCGAGCCCCAGAGAGCTCAGGGGCTGGCGAGGGTCCCAAGAGCCATCTCGAGTCCCATCACTGTCCCTGGTGGCTGCCAGCTCCAACCTCCTTTCAGAAGAGGGGAACCTGGCTCTCAGGGAACAGGTGACCCCAAAAGGGGGAAGAGGCCCCCTGGGGGTCACTGTGAACTGTCTGGCCACATTTTTTAGAAAAACGTTCCCTTTTGGTTTGACTTCTCTGAGCCCAACAGCCTCGGGGAAAATAACATCTCTACAAATAGCGATCCCCCACAAGCAAGGAGAGTCATTATCTCAAATTGAGGCTGGTTTCTAAGAAAAAAGAAAAGGGGGGAATAAACCACCCAAATGCCACCCTCCCCCGCCCACCGCCGGCTTACGTGAGGCCCGCCTGCCAGCCCAGGCTCCAGGCTGGACAAGCCAGCCTCAGCCGGGCCTGCAAGGGAAGGGGCAAGGGAAGGAAACAAGCAGAGGAAGGAAGGCAGGAGATTAGAAAAGCTGACAGATGTAAATAGCCTCCCAGGAGCCAAGCTGTCCAGCTGCCTCCCAGGCTTTTCTACCTAGGAATCTGGTTGCCTGAATGAAAATGATATCATTTATTTCTTTAGTCAGAGCTAAGCTGTTTTCTCCAGACATAGAAATAACCTAAGACCGCAACACCAAATTGTTAGCCAAGTGATAGAGAAATCTATAATTTGGGTGCTTGATAGTGTCCTAGGTGAACCGCCGAAGGCTTGGTTTCTAGGGAGGGGCCCTGTTCCCCCAACTGTTAGCCGCCCCACAACAGCTTTGCAAAGTGACTGAGGAACGTGAAGGAAAGAAATGCTTTGGGAAAGGTTGTCTGGGAGCTCTCGGTTGCTGCCGAGCTGAAAGGAAGCCGCCTTGTCATTCTCCCAAGGCCAAACACCTGACCCATCCCTTCCTGCTCCAAATATGGTTTCCACGCTGACTCTGTGACTTCTCGGGCCCACTTCATGGAGCTTCC
>JAJIBD010010086.1:0-72499 GCA_021461705.1 Cryptotis parvus | reverse complement strand
GGAGCTGAGGCACCTGAGGAGACACCCGGGAGCTGAGGCACCTGAGGAGACACCTGGCAGCTGAGGCACCTGAGGAGACACCGGGAGCTGAGGCACCTGAGGAGACACCCGGGGCTGAGGCACCTGAGGAGACACCTGGGAGCTGAGGTGCACTGAGGCAACACCCGGCAGCTGAGGCACCTGAGGAGACACCCAGCAGCTGGGGCACCTGAGGCAGCTCCCAGGAGCTGAGGCACCTGAGGAGACACCCGGGAACGGAAGCACTTGGGGCTACACCATGGACTGAGGCACTGAGGCGGGACGCAGGCTGCACTGGCACCAAGTCACCTGAGTCTACATTTAGGAAAGCGGCTGCTCAGGCCCTGAGGTGGCGCCTGGGGAGCGTCCATTGGGCATTTTGAGGGTTTGTCCTTCCCCATGTCTTGGTCTTGGCCATAACCGTTGGTGCCGTTTGCACCGCGGTTTTCAGTGCCTGGCACTGTCAGTCACACTGAAGCCCTGGCCTGGTTTCCGGGTGCCCGGAAACTGCAGCTTGTCCTTGCTTGGTTCTCTACATATGGCCGAGGGGGTCACACCGCGTGGATGACGGCTTCCTCCCAGCTCTGCGCTCCTGATACGGCTCCAGGACCCTGCGGTGTCAGAATCAACTGCAACAAGGCTGTCGCCCTGCCCGCTGTAACCCACACACTGCAGCTTGTAGCAGAGTGACGTGAGCTCCTGGTTAATGTGTGCACCATTAACGTGGGAATTAACTTGGGAATTAATTAGATATATCTTTGGAACTCTACAGCAGCCAACCCGGTTCGATCCCCGGCATCTTATGTAGTCCCTGAGCCCGCCAGGAGTAAGCCAGAGCAGTTGGGTATGATCCAAACACCAAAAAACAAACCAAAAAAAACAAAACATCTTTTGCATTGATCAACAAAAGGGTTGTTATTTCTCTGTCTTCCAGTACCATTTCCCTCAAAGTCCCAACTTCTGAGCCTCCCTGAGGGTAGGGGGTGTGCTGGGCATCGAACCAGAGCCTCACAGGTGAATCCAGTCACGTGAGCCACATCCCCATCACCTGGCCCTTTGCCTTTTATTCCCCCTTCTCCGGATTTCTCTCAGCCGCACTGGCGCTCGTGTGACCCACGTCTATCTCCTCCACTTGTTTTTCCTTGGGCGGGTGGGTAGAGGCTCCTAGTTGAGTGCCCACACTGCTCCGTGACGCATCTTGGCCGCGTCACTGACCATGTCAGCCTCTGAGACCCTCCCACACTTGATTCTGCCCCTCCCCGTCCTGTAGGCTGTGCTCACCGACACCTTGTTCTGCAAGTTGCCCGTTTTGCTTGGCTAAAAGGTTTCACAACGAGCCCAGGAGATGGGGATGAGGCCTTTCTGTCACCATACACATGCTGTAACGTAAGGGGGACCTGCACCCCCAGATCCATGTGGCCCTTCATGCTCACACTGGTCCCCACCTGCAGCACTGACCACCGATGACCCCTCAGCTCTCTCCCCCCAGCCTCTTGCCTCCATTTTGCAGCTAGCATTTCCCTTGAAGACTCAGCAGATGTTTCCAGAGCGCTTTAACGTTCTTGCTTCCTCGCTGTCCTATAGGAACGGTTTTCCAGCGCCACTGAGTGGCCCCTGCCGGTGTGCCCCCTCGGCCCCCTCCTGCTCACTAACGTCGCTCGGATTCCTTCTGCCAGCGGCTCTTCTAACACTCTGCCTGCTTTCTCCTCATCTACCTGCTGGGCCCCAAGGCCCGCCACCCGAAACTGGGTCATGTCTGTACCCTGGGTCTGCCTCAGAGTCTCATGCATTTCTTCTGTGGGCTTCATCCAGATGCTGCTTAGTCTGGGTGCTGTAGCCAGAGTGAAAGCCCCCAACTCACGGATCTCACAGAGCTGAGACTAGTGAGGTCCCGCCGTGGCCCCTGGCATGGAGGGAAGGGAGGAGACCTTCTGGGTCTTACAAGGTGCTGCCCGGGCTGGGGGGTGGTGGGGGAGGGGTGTTGCGCCGGCTGGGCGGCGGGTTGATCCCCAGCATCCCATAGGTCCGTGCTCCAGGGTGCTGAGTGCAGAGCCAGGAGAAACCCTGGCGTTGGGGGTGACCCAAAAAAGGGTAAAGGAAATAAGAAAAAAAAAAATGCTCAGCCCCAAGACCATTAGGTCCAGAGTTTGGGTCCTCATGAGAGTTGGGCGCCAGGGGTGCACAGAAGCGCTTGATCAGCGACAAGTGTTTAATCTGTGTCACTGTCCTCCCCCACCCGGCTCTTGCTCCGCTCAAAAGTTCTGTTTGGTCCTGAAAGCCTCTGTCTCCCCCACATGCTTGTGTTGTCTCACATGTTTCCAGGCCTTTCAGTGATGAGCATATTTCTGGAAGGTTCCATGGCCGTCTCGCTTGCCCCTTCCCGCCCCCTCCTGCCTCTGGCCATGTGTGGCTGGTGACCCGCAGTGGAGACAGTGTTTGGGATTCTGGGTCTCTGTCCCTGTTGAGAAGGGCTGTTATACTGACTGTGGGTGGAGTTAGCTCCCGGGGCCAAATCCCAGCTGCCCTACCTTTGGGTTCCTTGAGCCCCGTTGGCCCTCTGAGGCCTCCACCCACAGACTCTGAGCCTCGCTTACCACAGTGGCAGCTTCTGTTCCTGGTTCTCTGCTTCTTTAGGGACAGTCCCTGTGGCCCCAGGCATCGTCCTTCCCTGGGAAATGTCCCCCTCAGGTGGCCTTTCAGGGTGACCATTCTCAGGGGTTGCCTCAGGATTTCTCCCCTTCTGCTGGGAGGGGCTGACAATGCTCTCGCCTGAGTCTGGAGTCCAGCTCCTGGCTCTCATCTTTGCCCACCCTAGCTCAGACAGCAAGGACTGATGTGTCCTAGGTGCCCTCCCACCTCTGACATGCCCTTATAGTAGGTGGTCATGGGGCCGGAGCGACAGCACAGCGGGGAGCGGCCTTTGCCTTGTACACAGCCGACCCGGATTCGATTCCCTGGCATCCTATATGGTCCCCTGAGTACCGCCAGGGAGTAATTCCCTGAGTGCAAATCCAGGAGTAACCCCTGAGCATTGCCGGGTGTGACCCAAAAAAAAGCAAAAAAAAAAAAAATTTAAATAAATAAATAAATAAAGTAGGTGGTCAGACTGCTAAAGCTCCTTGCATCCTATGCACAGCATCCTTGAATCAAGCTGATTGTTTTCACGAGGCTGGGGTCTTAATGTAATGCTGACCCCAGTGCCCACACTGTAGTGACCACCAGTCAGCTGAAGGAAATCCTTGTCCGTCATCACTGGCATGAGACTCTGCCAGGAACCCAACCTGGGGCCTTCCAGTTTCTTTTCCAAAGGTGGGGGTTGCTGGTGCTGAGGGCTTACTCTTGGAGTCTCTGCTTGGGGGTTATTTCTGGGGGCATTTGGGGGGTGCCAGGGGTCAAACTGGCCTCTGCCACTTAGCCTTGTATTCTTCTGGTCCTAGATGCCTAAGAGTTGATTGAAAATGGCTATTCTTTTTATTTTGGGTAAAGACAGCAACATTACTGTGTATTCTTTGAATTTTAGGAGTAAACCTGGAGAAATGCCGCATTCCACAAGCAGAGAACTGATCCTTGGCCTCGTGGTGGGGACGGCTGGCATCAGCATCTTCCTGTGGTACCACCGGGGCGGCAGATCTCAGCTGGCGGCCGGACCCTCTAGCCACCTTCCTCCGGTCCAGGGCCCCTGGCACCACAAACTACGCAGAGGTCCTGGAGCCTCAGGCATCCTTCAAGGCCAGCAACTCGACCTACTGGCCAAGCTGGACGAGCTGGTGGCCCACCTGGAGGCCCTCAGAGAGGAGGTGCGGGCCCTGAGGGAGGGCCATCCCGAAACTGGAGGAGTACATACAAGGGGAGCTGGGCAGGAAGACGACGCCGCCCAGGACCAGCCCCAACACAGAGGCCAAGCAAAGGCGGCCAGCCCCGAGCAGCGGCCAGCCACCAGCAACAGCTCCGAGGATGCGGACAGTGAAGGGAGGGTGAGTGCCGGCCAGCCGCAGCTGCTGGCCAGCTCTTCATCCAGTGCTGCGTGGAGACCAGCCAGTCCCAGGCCGTGCTGGCCACGTTGGACCAGGGTTCCAACCTCCTGCTCTCTACTCAGGCTCGTGACTGCAGGAGGGGTGCTGGCCACAGGGTGGAGAGGTTGAAGGGCGCAGCTTCCAAGGGCTTCACTCTGCATGTCAGCTGCAGTTCCCGCAGTTCTGCTAATAGGGCGAGAGCCGGTGTGGTTGCTTTGGCCTGTTAGTCAGAGCTGGGGCCAGTAGCAGGTGACCACGAGGCAGTGCAGTATGTATCGATGACAGGCGTGTAGGTGACCCCTGGGACAGCTGGCACTGCTCGCGCGCCGTCAGGGAAGAGGCGCGGTTACCAGAGTGTGCTCCCTGTTCCTCTGCTGGCCCTCGGGGGCCTCTACTCAGGCTCCGGCAGGTGTTGTCCAGCAGAACTGTGTTGCTGCCGAGGTGTGCAGCCGGGTCGCCCGCGCCCGCAGCCAGCGACCACGTGCATGAGAGGTAGCCTGTGTGTTAGGAAGTGTTTCCCGTCTCACGTCACTGTGATGCACTGAATTATCGCATTCTGGGGCTCCTCAGCCAGGCAGCACAGGCCCGAGATTGAGGGTGTGCCCGTGGTTCAGGGTGCTCCTCAACGCATGGCCCCCTGAGTGCCGCCGTCAGGGGAAGAAGCACTTCTCCTTTAGGGAAGTAATAACAGGATTGTGCCTGTCTGGGTTTTTTGAGAGAAACTGGCTTCTGGAAGCCAGTTAGTCTGTGCGAAAAGGGGTCTCAGGCCTCATCTGGGCAGGTGGTCCTGCAATCTGAAACTTGCCACATCACCCGCCTCCAGGCCTGCCAGGTGGCCTCCTCCCTTCTGAACCTTCTCCTCAGGTCAGTGTGAACTTCTAGAAACTTCTCTCATTCTAGCTTCCTTCGTCCACCACTTTTATACCCAGTGTTCAGGACTGACCATTGCCTGGGTCATCATGCATGACCAGAACCTGCTCAACCCTTTCAACTCATTCCTTCCATGCGGCTCATACTGTCTTTGGCCATTTTTAAAATTGGGCCATTCCTCTACATCGTGCTGAGCTTCGAGAACTCTCTGTGCTATTTCTGCCCACAGTCCTTTCTCAGCTGTGTCTTCGGCAAATATTCCCTTGTAGCCTGTGGCTTCTCACTGTTCCCAGAGTGTTCTTTCCCTGCACAGGCTTTTGCTCACACCTTTGCAGTCAGCATCTAGGAAAGTCATGGCCACACCCAGGCCTGGCTCTGTTTTTGCCACTCTGCATCGTAGGTAGTAGGCTTTTGAAGGCCGGGCCGGAGGCGATAGCCCAGCAGGTAGGGTGTTTGCCTTGCATGCCGGCGACCGGGTTCGATCCCCGGCATCCCATATGTTCCCCTGAGCACTGCCAGGAGTAATTCCTGAGCGCAGAGCCAGGGACTAACCCCTGAGCACTGCCGGGTGTGACCCAAAAGAAAAAAAAGGGGGGCTTTCGAGGGCCACGTTTTACCTTTGCATCTGATCTGAGTTCATGTGGGTCCCAGGCCTGGGTACAGGGATCACGTCTCGTGTGCTGCAGAGAGACTAGGAGAGGGCTTGCACTCCAGCAGATCTCACAGCTCTGCTTCTTGTCAGAAAGGCAGCGGCTTCCCAACCCTCCAGTGAGCAACCACCATGGACACATGGTCTGTGGGCCTTGAAATGCCCCAGAATCAGGGTCAGGGGCATGGGAAGCCCCATCATCAGCTGTATCCCAGTGAATGACTGTTCTCATCTCTGATCCAGAAGTCGGACCGCTGCCATGTCCACAGACCTGTGGCAGGCCAGTCACTCATCAGCCAGTGTGCAGGGTAGAGTGGAACCCAAACAGCCTATGAGAGTGGAGAGCTCGGCCTCTGCAGCAGAATGGAAGGGTTTCCTCAAAGGGGCCAAAGCAGGAGCTGAGACCCCGGTGATGCAGAGGCTGTGGAGTGTTTCATGCCATTGGTGTCCCCACACCTGGCTCACGCACACACACTGACTCAACAGGCAGTGAGCCCCCTGCACTCTGGAGGAGGAGAAGACAGTTTTTTTCCCCCAATAATTCTGTTGGTCTTGCATTTGGGAAGTGATGGCAGGGCCAGTCCTCGAATTCTGGGCATGTTACCATATAGTCAGAAAACATTTCAGGCCCAGAGAGATAGTACAGGGTTCGGCACTTGCTTCCATACAGCCAGCTTGGGTTCAAGCACTGTGTGTGTCTCCCAAGTACCACTAGGAGTGACCCCTGAGCTCACAGCCAGGAGTAAGCCCTGAGCACCACCAGGTGTGGTCCCTGAACAACAAAAAAAAAAACATAGAAGGCATTCCTCTGCCCGGGCAGAAGATACTGTTTTCATATGGGGGCGCAAAGAGACTTACTGCTTGGGCCTTTTTTTCTTCTTTACAATCATTTATTTCTTTCGAAGAATGCAGGGAATTGGTTTTATTGCTATTTCATTGACCCTAGTCACGTGTCTAGGGTCCAACGTCATGGTTAGTGAGGTCTTCCCTGCTGTCTGTAAGGAGGTAAATCAGAATTTTGTTATCACTTATCACTTATCTTCCCGTTGTTCATCGATTTGCTCGAGCGGGCACCAGTAACGTCTCCATTTGTCCCTGTCGCGTGCAAGTGTAGCCCAATGGCATCTGCTCGCTCCAGGAACACGAAGAGACCTCAAACCGTTTGTTCAGGTTTTTGACAAAGAAGTCTGACCATCTCGTAGGTGGGTGGCCACGTGTTCTTTTGACGTCCCGTGGAATCCAGTCAGTAACAGCTCTAGTCCAGCGGTCATCCCTAAATCGCATTACGTGTCCTGCCCATCTGATTTTCATCATCTTGGCAAATGAGACAACATCCTTGATTCTTGATCGTCGATGGAGGTCAGAACTCCGGATTCCTTCTCTCACTTGAGTGAAGCGTGATACTCCAAGCATGACTCTTTCGATTCCTCTTTGGGCTACCCGAATAGCCTTCTCATCCTGTTTTCGTAGGGCCCAGGTCTCTGAGGCGTATGTTAGTGCAGGAAGAATGGTGGAGTCGAAAAGTTGTGCCCAGAGCCGGAGGTTCTTCATCTTCTTTACCACTTCCTCTGATGCTCTTGAAGGCGTTCCACGCTGCTCTCTTCCTCCTGCATAGTTCAGGTGCTAGGTCATTCGTCATGTTGAGTTCTCGACCTAGGTACACATAACTGCTGCATTCGGAGATGTTCATTCCATTGAGAGCAAATGGAGCGTCAGGAACTAGTCCATTTCTCATGAACATTGTCTTCTTGAAATTCAGCTGCAGTCCAACCTTTCCACACTCATGGTCGAAGTCAGCCAGCATTTGTGCCGCTTGGCTGATATTTGGTGTTATTAGAATGATGTCATCAGCAAAGCGGAGGTGGTGTAGTTGCGACCATCTATCTTCACTCCCATTCCTTCCCATTCCAGTCATCGCATGACATTCTCGAGGGTGGCACTGAAGAGTTTCGGTGAAATGGTATCTCCTCTGTCGAAACCCTCTCTTTTACGTTGATGATCACTTCCTTGTAGAATGGTGAGATCCTGGTAGTGAATCCATAATACAGCTCATGGAGGATCTTGATGTACTGAGTTTGAACGCCCTGTTTAGCTAGGGCTTCGATGACTGCTTCAGTCTCAACAGAGTCAAAGGCTTTCTTTAAATCAATGAACATTAGACAGAGCGGCATCTTGAACTCGCGAAAACCTCAATGAGCTTGGTCACCGTGTGGATATGGTCAATCGTGCTGAATCCTTTTTAGAACCCGGCTTGCTCACATGGTTGTCCTTCATCTAGTGTTCTGCTGATTCTATTCAGGATGACTCAAGTGAATAACTTGTAGACAACGGAAAACAGGCAGATGGGGCGATAGTTGCCAATGTCGTGGATGTCGCCCTTCTTGTACAACAGAACGGTCCTGCTGGTTTTCCATTGGGACGGAACCTTGCATTCAGATAGGTAGCGTGTGAAGAGCCGAGCCAGTGTATTGATGAGTACTGGTGGCAGATTCTTCAGGTGTTTGGGTCTAACCTTGTCTGGACCGGGTGCTGTATGCTTTTTTATCGACAAAATGGCATGTTGGATTTCGGAAGGGAGAACATTGGGAATGACATATCCATCCTGCGGAATTTGGTATGTGGGCAGGTGGACGTGGCTATCGAAGAGATTCGAGTAGAAGTCGTGGATAATCTTCTCCATTGCCCTTCTGGAAGATGTGATAGATCCATCAGGACGTCGGAGGGCAGTCATCTTGGTCTTATAGTTGGCGAAGGACAGGCGGGCTTTGCAAATACTTTTTCCGGCTTCTGCCGCATTGACCAGTACTGCTGCTCTTCTCTCTTTGAGGTCTTTCTTTATCGCTTCTCTGCACTGCTTTGCGAGCTCAGACGTTAGCTTGTGATTGCCTGAGGCTCGCGCAAAACCACTGTGGTGAATGAGCTTGAGAGTTTCCGAAGACAGGCATCTGTTTGTGGCTTTCTCGCTCTCAGCATTCCTCACACAATCATGGAGGTGCTGAACCAGTCGATCATATTCCTCTTTGATGTTGTCAGTGAAGGAATCTTCCCATGTTGCCGCAATAGTGCCAAAGAGCTCCCAGTTGGTGGTCGTTCTGGGAGTTCTCTTCCTAAACTTTGCAGCCCTTTCTCCCCGGCTCCGTGAAGTAGAATTTTGCATGAAGGAGACGGTGGTCTGATCCTGTCTGGAATTTTGGGACAACCGCGACATCAGTCAGGCAAAACCATCGATTGAATATGATGTGGTCAATTTTGTTGTGGAACTGTCCACTGGGAGACTCCCATGTCCAACGTTTAGATTCGGCCTTCTGGAACTGTGAGTTACCATGAATGGTCTTGGTCAACATGATGAACTCAGACAGTCTTTCACCCTGTTCGTTCCATTCTAGGCCATGAGTCCCGATGTGGAATTCTTCTGGCGACCTTCTCGGTCCTATCTTAGCATTAAAATCACCGACAATGATCTTGTAGAAGGTGTGGTCTTCTTTATAGAACTTCTCCAGCTCCATGTAGAATTTTTCAATTTCTTCTTCATCGTAGTTGGATGTTGGTGCATAGACGATGAAGATAGAAACTGCTGGCAATGAGCCACATCTATTCAAGCATAAGCATCCGATTCGGGTTGTTAGGCATTCGAATGAATCAATGCTCATGGCTAAGTTTGTTTTGTCAAGGACACCAACACCACCGATGCCTCTATTGTCGCATGTTCCAAGGAACAGTTCCTCTCCAGTGTCGAAAATGGCGTGATGTAATTGACGCCTTCTCGTCTCAGTCAGTCCAATGATGTCGTACTTGATCTTCTGTGCTTGCACCATCAGGTCTTCTATGGAGGCTTCAGATGCCAGCGTACGTGCGTTGAAAGTACAGCAGTCATTTTAGTCCTTCTGTTTTGGTAGCCTAGTTCGGCCGTGAGATTTTATCAGCCTCTCCTTGCTCTTCTTTTTTGTGGCTGCCATATTGGGGGGGCTATTTCAGGGTCATGGGAATGAGGCCCTTTAATTGTTACTGTTTTTTGGCATATCGAATATATCACAGGTAGCTTGCCAGGCTCTGCCGTGCAATGTTCTTTAAAACATAATAATATGTGTAAAAGAGGGGGGGACAATGTGAAGGATCCTGGGAAGGACCAGGTCCTAACCTTCATTATTATCTAAGCCTGTCGCGAGCTGCAGAGTGGCCTCGCCGGCACAGCTATGGGTCTGGTCTGTCTCTTGTCGGGCTTTGCTGGTTGTGATGGCTGCTAGCTCATAGCCACGCCCCTGGGACGTGGAGGTGAAGGGATGGGGGAGGAGCCCCATACCCACTCCAAGTCCGGTCATCGCAGCCAACCCCCCCGCCACGTGTCTGCCCACCCTAGGAGCTATGTTGGACTCACCAGGGGGCCGAGCCACTTACCGTCCTCTAAACTCCACGGGCTGGCCCACGTGGGTCGAGCGGCGCAGCTGTGGGCCTGGTCCGTCTCTTGTCCGCTTTGCTGGTTGTGACGGCTGCCGGCTCGTAGCTTCATTGCAGTTAGACTAAAAAAATCAAATTGCATCATCTTTGCATTTCCTCTGGGTGCGGGTCCTAACGTGGCGGGCCGGAGAGTGCCCCCCATGCCCAAAAGTTTTCCCCAGAAATTTGTTACAAATGAATATTTATTTTCATTCCTTTTCTAGTAGACTGCATAAGGGCTGGAGCCTATTATTTTAGCAATCTTGAATCCTACATAATTATTATTGGTCAAACGTCTTTACTTTCATAGGGTCATCCAGGGATGCTCATGGTTGTTCCTGATAGTTCCTGGTGGACCTTGCAATGTAAAGCACGGAGCCTGGAGTGCCCACATGCAAAACCACTCATCTTTTTGATCCATCTCCATATGTCCTAAAAAGCATGCCTTGTATGAATAAAAACAATGTTTCAAAACAATATAATATAAACTGATAGTTCCAAATACCAAAACAATTAGAGTAGAAGCATATATAATCTTAAAATGTCCCAAATAATCTTTTAAATATGACATTATAAAAACTGATATATTTTTTGATTCGATAAGATAAAATCTTAAGCAAAGAATGATTAATTTGGTCAATATCACACACTTGTTAAGAAAAGTTAGCATTTGGAGCTACTTGGGCTTTTAAGGAAAATCTCTACACCAAGCTTTTTTATGTCAGTGGCAGGGGTACAAACCAGGTGAAAGCCTGTGAGTGGTCAGGCTGCTGGAGGACGCCCTCCCTTCCTCTCTCCCTGGAAGAGTGAGGCCTGAATATGCCACCCACAGTCCCAGAAATCACAGCTTTTCAGACAGCCTTGGCATTCTGAGCTGATGTCACTGGATTCTAGAATCTTCTTTCATTCTGGTGTGTGTTACTACTCTGAGAATTCAGTCTTCTGGCTGTTCACCAGCACTGGCCTACAAGACTTAAGGGCGATGACTTAGGAAGAGAGAGATTTGCTTTCGATTAAACTCAAGATGGGAAAATGCTTAAGGTAAGCCTTTGGAAGAGTAAATAAATCACACTTTCATCTGGTTCTTGTGCTCAGAACATTGAACTCTGTGTGAACCAGGCTTTACTGCCGTCCCCCCCTCCCACAGGGTGGAAAGTCTGGAGTATCTGGGTACTGAGCTGAAATACTCTTTCAGGAGGGCTCCTGCTTTAGCTCTGTTGTTGTTTTCAAACGTTTGCATCAGTGGGGTCCTGAATTTATCCTGGTGGGCTCCTCTCAAGACTGTGGTTTTGAAAGCTGGGTTCACACGGATACTAACCCAGAAGTTCTGTCTTTTCCTCCAGAGGACCCCAGAGTTCTTATGTACCCATGAGGCCCCTGAATCTTTCTCTCTCCAAGTCAGAGAATCTTTCAGAGCCAAGCATGCACTTGGCTGGCTCCTAGAGCCCTGCCCCCATGCCCGCCACCACTGTCTCCATCCTTCCTGTGTCCAGACTGGTCTGGCGGTGCTGGCCCCAGGGCTTGGCAGAGCCCCGCCTCTGCTGCCCACTTCTCCCCTCACTTGACTTCTTGTCA
This sequence comes from Cryptotis parvus, assembly GCA_021461705.1. Classification (NCBI taxonomy): domain Eukaryota; kingdom Metazoa; phylum Chordata; class Mammalia; order Eulipotyphla; family Soricidae; genus Cryptotis; species Cryptotis parvus. Next base: position 60,940 of record JAJIBD010010086.1, on the reverse strand, counting down.
CTCTAGCTGCAACCAAGAGAAGCAGAGCTTGGAGGCAGAGAGTCTGGCCTCACAGAAGGGACCCACTGCCACCGCACACGCAGCTCGACCTCCTGATCCTGAAGCTTGGTCAGTGCCGTGCCTCACCAACTCGCCAGCCAGGAGCAGGGAAGCCTCACCTTACCGCCAGCACCATGCTTCCGTCAAGAGCCGACGTCATCATCGGAAGTATCAGAGAAGCCGTGTTGCCCTGTCTCGTCCTCAAAGCAGAGCTAACTTTGATCCCCAAGAAAAGAGAAAACCCATTGTCTGTAAATCTTTGGTCCCCAAGCTCACCGTGGTCAATTGCCCTGAGAACTCCAGCCTCTCCTCTCCCTACCCAAGTGTGCAGAACTTACGGCATCCGCTCAAAATGATGAGGGGCTTCACCACTCTGGAGGCTTCAGAGCTCAACTCGGTGCAGGTTTCTACTGTGCCTGACAGTGCCCCACAGCCCAGGAACTGGGCAGGCATAGCCCTCTGCCCGGCTGCCAGGGGCAGTCAGCCAGGCACAGTTTCCTTCCTTTCTATCCTCAACATGGACTTGTTCTTCCTAAGGGACTGTTATAACACAGGCAGGGCCCCAGAGACTCAAGAGCCTCATAATAGGGCCTCCCTCCCTGGCCCCGAAGTCGGATGTTCTGGCCAGCCCCAGACCACAGGGGTGTCAGAGTGCGTGGAAGAGGGTCACCTCGCTCTCCTGTCAGACTGAAAGCACAACGTCACCCATCAGACTTCCTCCTATAAGGTTACCCCAGACTTCACCCTCTCTCTCAAGGCAGCCCCCAGACCCCACCCAGCAGCCTAGAATGTGGTCTGGATCTCGCAGAGGACCCTCGTCCCCACTCTGCATGGCCTCCACTGAACTCCAGGCGCTGTATGTTTTGGAGACTAGTTGGTCAACTGTGTTGGAACATGGTGTTGGGTTGATTGCTGCTCTGTGTAAGGCCTTTAGGAGGTTTCCCTCAGTTTAAGGCCACACCAGGCCCGCCTGGCCTGGTGACTGTTACCATGTTTCTGGGCTCTTCACTGGCAGTCAGTGCCCTGAGTGTGTTGTGTTCCTTGAGCGTCTGTGTCTTGTACTCCTTTCCTTGTGCTCCTTGCACTCCTTTACAGGGGGCAGGAGCTGGCCCCCTGCCACAGCATCTCCTGCAAATCTGCCTGCTTAGCTGCCTCTTTATGTTAGAAGTTGCTTTTCCTAATAGAACACTCAGATCATATACAAAACATATATGGTAGTAGTTATATAGATCATAACTAAGCCAGATAATCAACTAAGCATCTTTTTAAACCTGTCTTTAGACCCCATGGTTCCAACGTTGTTCATAATACAGCAGTTTTACAGTGTTTCAGCACCAGTCCCACCATCACTGTGACCTTCCTTCCACCATTGTTTTCAGTTAACTACCACCACCCCTCCAAGCCTATCCCCTTACAGGCACAAAATAATTTATCTTAACATTACCTGCTGCAACAAAATGGTACGTGGGCATTATCAAAAAAATATTCAGTGAAAGAAAATTTGGAAAATGTTACTAAAGCTATTGTCTAAAAGTTTATTGGGCTGTTTGTTGGTAGCTGATGCTTCTGTGTTTCGGCTTACTGTATAGTTGGTTTCAGTGCTACTTTTCCATCTAATGAGCTGTCAGGAATGTGGAGCTTAGAGGTATGGCATGGCCGCACATGTGGCTGCATGCTCCAGGAGCCCCAAGATCTATGGAGCTGGGATAAGAAGGGCCCACCCCCATCCCAATGGGGCCCAGGGTTTTCAGCCCAGAGCTGGTATTCCTGGGAGTTTTGTCTTCTGGCTTGGCATCTCTTCTGAGATTAGTCATGAAGTTGGGCCACTGTTTATATGACTGTGGCTGTGGGATGTGGGTGTGGCTGCTGGGGCTTCCCACAGTTAAGTGGTATGGGGTGTGGGGGATGCCCACTGTCACTTCAAGAAGACCCCAGGCTTTTCAGCCCCCTTTGGGCTGAAACAACTCCCAGGTACTCCCAGTCTACATGGGAGTTTTATCAGCTTAGTGGCTGCAAGATGAGCCGTGGAAAGGTGCAGCTGGGCTGTTTGCGTGGCAGCAGCTGTGGGCTGTGGCGCAGCTGCTAGGGGCTCCAGCAGGGTAGGGACTTGGCCCACCCTCTCCTGAGTGAACCCCAGAATCTTCAACCAAAGACTAGTGCACCTATGATTTTCATCTGCTTGGCTTAGTGTCCTTCAAGGCACTAAGGTGCCTTGGATGGTGGGTTGAAGCCAACCTCTTTATATGGCGGAGGCTCTTAACTAGCATTCTCAGTACGTTTGCTTGACGTGTCTGGGAATTCAGAAAATTCTGAAATTAGAGTCAGACTTAATAATATAGTATATGAACTCTTCTCCCTGATTCTTCCATTTCAGTGGTGGCGGTTGGACTATGACTGGGAGAGCTCTGGGTTTACTCCCGACTGTGCTCAGGGATCACTCCTGGCGGTACTTGGGAGCTCACATGCGGCCGGGAATCAATCCAGGGTTGGTTCTGTGCCAGTCCAAGTGCTAACTCCGGGTGCTGCCTCTCCAGCCGTCCAGTTGTCGGTTCTTATTAAATGTGCAACTAATCAGTCTTCTAGGCAGGAAATGGGTCACACGAGATTTACATGGGATTTCCTCTGACGTGGAGGAGGTTAGGGTAGAAGAGCTGATCACAGCCCGGCTTGCCAGCCGCTTGCGGCCGCGTGGTTCATCAATAAATGCTGGATTTAGAGATGACTACAAGAGTATGCTACCCCGCACGGCAGAGCCTGGCAAGCTACCCGTGTTGTATTTGATATGCCAGATACCAGTAACAATTATAGACCTCATTCCCATGACCTGATGGAATGCTTTGAGGCTCTTTATGTTCCTGGAACAAACAGATGCCCTTGGGCTCTACTAGCATGAGACAGGACATAGGGAGATGTTACTGGGGCCCGCTCGAGCAAATCGATGATGAACGGGAAGACAGTGATACAGTGATGATGATGATGATGATGATGATGATGATGATGATGATGATGATGATGATTCATCTTTAAAGATGAATCTTGGGGTCAAAGAGAGTAAGGCATTTGCCTTGAATGCAATTGGCCCAGACCCTGCCAGTGATCCCTGAGTGATACCTAAATGTAGAGCCGGGAGTAAGCCCTGAGCACTGCCAGATTTGCTCCAGTAACAAAATAAATCTTTTCATATTTTTTCAAATTTTTTTTACTTAAAAATATCATTTTGTTGATTATTTTGGAGTAGCAGTTTTATTTAGGAAAATACAAGAGGGACAAGAGAGTCACACTTCTACAGAGGGGAGAGAGCCAAGGGGCCTCATAAGGTAAATAAAGAAATTATACATCTCAGGTTGAAGTGGGGGGGACCCCAAGATGCGCAGTGTGCACAGAAACTTCACATATGTGGCTCTTATCATGTATGTGGCTCTTATCATGTATGTGGCTCTTATCATGTATGTGGCTCTTATCATGTATGTGGCTCTTGAACCCATTCCTTTCCATTGCTCATTTGTCACCATTCTTGGGTGGGATCAATTCTGTCCCATGCTTTGCTCTGCGGCAGCTGAGACGGCGTTTGCCCTTCACTGAGTCCGGTGGCCTGTGACATGGAGCCCCATGTGTTAAACTAGCCTTGCATTCTCAGGGCAAATCTCCCTCGCTTGTGGAGTATTGTCATTTTAACGTGTTTTCACATTGTTAGTATTTTGCTGAGGCATTTTGGATCTGTATTTATCAAGGACATCCGTCTCATTTTCTTTCCTGGTAGTTCTGTGTGTACCTGGAGGCAAGCCCGAGTGAGGGAGTCGCTCAAGAAGTGTGCCTCTCCCTCTGGTGTTCCAACAGGACTGACTCCACTGCCATCTCTGAGCGCTCAGTGGACGTCAGACACTTCTCTGACACCCCTGAGCTCTTGCTTGCTAGCAAGTTTTTGATTATTGATTCACTCTCCTGGAGACTTAGAGAGCTGGTCGTATTTTCTGAGTCTTCTTGTTCTAGAATGTTTTTCTGGGTTATTCTTCAACATATTGTCATGCTGTTGTTCATTGTCCTGGCTTCTAGTCCTCTTTGTCCTGTCAAGTTGTCTTTCGTTTCTGACTTTTGTTTATTGTGTCTTCCCTCCTTTTCCTTAGTCTAGCGGAAATTTTGCTAATTAAAAAAAAATAGTACAGGGTTAAGTACTGTTGTTTGTTTTGCTTTTTGGGGTCACACCTGGCAATGCTCAGGGGTTACCCCTCGATCTACACTCAGGAAATACTCCTGGCATTGCTGGAGGACCATATGGGGTGCCGGAAATCTAACCCAGGTTGGCCGTGTGCAAGGCAAACGCCCTCCCGCTGTGCTGCCGCCTGGCCCCTAAGTGCTATCATTAATGCTGTGTTTCCTTGCACACAGCCCACCCAGGTTTGATTGCCAGCATTCCACATTGTACCCGAGCCCACCAAGAGTGATCCCTGAGTGCAGAGCCCGAAGTAACCCCCTGAGCAATAGTCAGCTGTGTGGCCCAGAAAAGCTACCATTCTTCACAAGAATTAAACATATTAATAGCATCAATAACTCTATGCTAATACAATTTTAAATTTACATAAAGTAGATTCATTTTACAAATCCACAATTTAGTAAGGGGAGAAGAATTAAAATTTCAAGGGAAAAATCTGAGTATAAAATTATAAAGTTGTATTTTATCCTAAAAGGGAATATGGGTGTATGTTAGAAAGTATTATATATAATGCTTAAGTATCTGCTTTATTAGTAAAAATATATATAATAAAAATCTCCATAGATGTTTTTTAAAAGTTATTTTTTAGACATAGTACTTTAAATATAAAAGAAATGTTCTTTTATCGTGAAAAGTATAAACCCCTTAACAGTCCAGGAATAAACGGACCTTATTGAAGACTTGCTTCATCTACATTTATATGTGAAATTTGACATTAACTTTTATTTTTTATGCTCTCCTCTTTTGGTTTTGATTTAAGTTTAACTATGAAATAAGCAAAGATGCTTCTTTTGGTCACTTGTCATTTGTCACTTGTCTTCCGGTTGTTCATCGATTTGCTCAAGCAGGCACCAGTAACATCTCTATATGTCCTGTTGTAAGCAAGTGTACCCCAAGGGCATCTGCTTGCTGCAGGAACAGGAAGAGCCTCAAACCATTCTTTCAGATCATGGGAATGAGGACCATAATTGTTACTGGTTTTTGGCATATCAAATAAAGCATGGGTAGCTTGCCAGGCTGTGCCCTGTAGGTGGTATACTCTCAGTAGGAGGCTCTCATGTCGAGCATTTACTGATGGAACTCAAAGGGGAAAGGTCAGGTTTTCTCTTGGGTGGAACTCTGAGGAGCTGTGGAGTCTGGATGTTGAGAATGACTGACCTCACGGTGTGGGGGTTGCTCTGGCTTCCTGCTAGGCTCACTGGGATGACGGGTCACAGCTAGAACCTGCCTAGAACTGTATACAGTGTATAAATGTGAAAGATCCTGGGAAGGACCTGATCCTAACATCTAGTACTATCTAAGACTGTTGCGCGGCCACTCCGAGCTGTGGGTCTGGTGTGTCTCTCTTCTGGGGTAGCTGGGATGGAGGTGGAGGAGTGGGCGGAGGAGCCCAAGTCCCCACTCCAAGTCTGGCCAGCGTGGCCCCCTGAAGACCACAGAAGGTCTTCCCACTTGAAGACCACAGAACTCATACCTTTGCTCCTGGCTTTTGCACTTATTTTTTGTTAATTCGCAAAATATCAGTAGATTTCCAGTAAAATTCTGTTCTTGGACTGTTTGGTAGACTTCCATGACATTTCTTTCTTGAGTTTGAGTAAATACATAAATTCTGATATGGTTTGTTTAATGGCTATAGGAAAATTCAAGATTTTGCTCTTTTTTCCTTTTTAAACAGTATCTCATCTTTATTGAGATGTTTTGTATACCATAAAATTCACCCTTTTGATAGTATTCAAGTAGGTGGGTTTCACAGTTGTAGAAGTGTCCCCCCCCAGTTCCTAAACATCTTCATCACCCCCAAAAGGAACTCTGGACCCTCTTGTTCTTTCTACGCCCCTTGTCTCTGGCACAATGTGGGCAGATGATGCTGTTTCTGGGGTGCCACTAATTCTGCACATTTGAAGGTGGCATCAGGCTGGTGTTGGGAGCCTCTGGGGTCCCCGACAGTATCAGGACAGAAATTCTCTTCTACCTCCGAGGCTGCCGGGAAACAGATGAAAGCTCACGAGTCCGGCGCAGTTCCAGAAAGGCTTTTAATAGTACAAAAGCTCTAACACCACAATCCAATATAATGAAAGAACTCTAGCTCTGGTCAGAACTTAGAGCATGCACAAGAGCCCAAGTCTCCCACCAAAGAGAGAGGATCTCACCTGAGAGAAGTCCCGCCAAAGAGAGACCTACCCAAAAAGGGGGCGAGTGCCTCAAGTCAGTTCCCTTATATACACCAAAGTAATCCTGACTGTTGACAGGGAGGGGCCTGTCAACAAAGAACCCTTAACAGTTTCTAGATATTAGAAGAGTGTAGTAGGGTGGTGCCACATCCTATTATAGGTATAAACAAAGGATTATGCCAAGGGCTAATCCCTTCCTCTGAGATTATCTCTTATGTAAAACACTGGAGGGAGGGCTGGTATAAAGTAATACATCTTAATTTCATGGGCTTCATGTAATCTAGATGGTCCACAAGGTCCATCTTATTTATTATCTGCACCAGGGTGATTCTGAGTATCTTGTTCTCGTGTACTGAACGGGTCACATTTGCCTGCATGAGGGTAAACTAGTATGATCCTTCCTATAGTCTTCCTGTAGTCTCAGCGTAGCCAGGGTGGTAGTCTCCTGGTAAATTCTAACTGTCCCACGCTGCGTGCAGTGGGTCTGAAGAGGAGCTGTGCCCAATCTAGAAAACATAGATGTCTTCACTGTCACTGTATCACTGTCTTCCCATTGCTCATCGATTTGCTCAAGCGGGCACTAGTAACATCTCCATGAGTCCTGTCACAAGCAAGTGTAACCCAAGGGCATCTGCTTGCTCCAGGGACAGGAAGAGTCCCAAACCATTCTTCAGGTCATGGAACTAAGGTTCATAATTGTTACTAGTTTTTGGCATAACAAGTAAATAAACCACGGGTAGCTTGCCTGGCTCTGCCATGTAGGTGGTATGTCTCAGTAGAAGGCTCTCATCTCGAGCATTTACTGATGAAACTTAAAGGGGGAAGATCAGGTTTTCTCTTGGATGGAGCTCTGAGGAACTAAGGAGTCTGGATGTTGAGAATGACTAACTGCATGATGTGTGGTTTGCTCTGGCTTCTTGCTAGGCTTACTGGTATCAGCTAGAACCTGTCTAGAACTGTATACAATGTATAAGTGTGAAAGATCCTTGGAAGGACCTTATCCTAAAATTAGCATTTTCTAAGAATATCGCGACGGCCACTTTATGCCGCGCACCGAGAGCTATGGGTCTGGCGTGGGTGGGTCTCTCTCTTCTGGGTCAACTGGCATGGAGGCAGAGGAAAGGGCAGGGCCCAAATCTCCACTCCAAGTCCGGCCAGCGTGGTCTCTCCCCGCACATGAGAGCAAACCCTTGGAGCAGTGTTGGATTCGGCTAGGGGCTGGTGTAGCCCCTTACCATGGAGCTTATCTGCTGCATGGGTTGCTTCCATGTGGGGCTGGCCAAGCAGCACAGCTGTAGGTCTGAAGTGGATAGAAGTCTTAGGAGATGTATAATAAGTCAGAAGTTATTCAGAGTCAAGGTGATTTCTGTAACTGCCACACCCTCTAGCAGTGTTTACATAGAAGAAAGCTCTCATTAGAATGAACCTTGGCTTAAGAACAGGTAAATAGATTAAGCTGGTGGCAAAGCTCCCAAGCTAGCTAAGCCTGTCATCCGACAGGCTGGGGGGACAGCACGGCTTTGTCTTACTGTGTCCATTCTGCTGCTTCCTCCTCCGATTGCCCACTCAGGAGAGAATGAGCGTTTTCATTTCTTCACAGTTAGAAAGTATTTGGGTCTGGAGTGTGTCCACTGTGAGACACTCCAGACCCACAGCTGTGCCGGCAACACCCAAAGAGAGACCCACAGCTACGCTCGCCGCCCCAGGTGGAAGCAGCCCACGGAGCTCCGGAGGGCGGTAAATGGCTCAGCCAGCCCCCTGGCCGAAGTCCAACATAGCTCCAAGGGTTCGCTCACTTGTGCAGGGGAGGGCCACGCTGGTCGGACTTGGAGCTGGGATTTGGGCTCCTCCTCCCATTCCTTCACCTCCATGTAGGAAGGCATGGCTGCGAGCTCCCAACCACCACAGCCAGCAACCCCGAAGAGAGACACTCCAGACCCACAGCTGCGCCGGGTCTTAGATATTACTGGAAGTTAGGATCAGGTCCTTCCTGGGATCGTTCACATTTATACACTGTATACAGTTCTAGGCAGATTCTAGCCGTGGCCCATCATCCCAGTGAACCTAGCAAGAAGCCAGAAGAAACCCCCACACCATGAGGTCAGTCATTCTCAACATCCAGACTCCACAGCTCCTCAGAGCTCCACCTAAGAGAAAAGCAGATCTCTCTCCCTGTTGAGGTTCATCAGTAAAGCTCGAGATGAGAGCCTACTACTGAGAGTGTACCACCTACATGGCAGAGCCTGGCAAGCTACCCGTGTCGTATTTGATCTGCCAAAAACCAGTAACAATTATAGGCCTCATTCCCGTGACCTGATGGAATGGTTTGAGGCTCTTCGTTCTCCTGGAGTGAGCAGGTGCCCTTTGGGGTACACTTGCTTGTGACAGAACATATGGTGATGTTACTGGTGCCCGCTCGAGCAAATCGATGAACAACGGGAAGACAGTGATAGAAAGTATTTACCGGTGTTCCCATAGGGGCTCCGTGTGAACCTCACCTTTGGCTTCCGCAGACGTGCCTAGGAGTGTAACCACTGCATCGTGGTGGCTGTGTCTGAGGCCCTCCCGCATCTGCCGGAGGTTTTTCTAAACAGCCGTTCACGATCCTGTCAGGTTCAGAGCCCCAGTGGCTCCATCCTCCTAGCACTTGTTAGGAGTCTGTTATTTCCGCTCAGTGACATTCCACTGGGTTTGGGTTTTGTGTCCCTAATGACTGATGATCAGTGAGCATCTTTCCGTGTGTGTGTTGGCTAATCACCGTTGTGGAGAAGTAGGTAGTCCGCTGGGTGGCACTGCCCTGCCAGTAGTGTTTGTCCATGGCTGAGGGAAGCTTCTGCTGCCAAGTGGTGAAGCTGAGCTGGTTCAGATGCAGGGATCGAAGTTGTGAGGGCCGCTGTGCCTAAGACTGGCCTGGACAATGGTCTGGGTGAGCCGTGGGGCGGCCGCTACTGGAGGTGAGACCAGCAGTTCTGTGCTCTCCATGCAGTACAAGCATGGAGCAGGGATCAGGCCCCAAGGGAGGGGCACGTGGAAGGCGCCAGAGGCCAGGGTGCAGGTAAAGAGTGGTCTCAGGGCTTGCCAAGGTTGGCACCCAAGCCTCCTCGGTCATTGTGTTAGCACTGGCCGAGAGGGTAGCGTGGCCAGCAGCAGAGAGGCCTGTAGTCGGTGCTGACTCAGAAACTCCTCAAAGGACTTGATGACTCTTTCCTTGACTTTAGGTACATCACTGCTAACACAGACACGGAAGAGCAGAACTTTCCCCGTCTTGAAGCCACTCAATCACGCACATAGAAGAGTTAAGCTTAGATGACCTCCTCCAGAAGGCCGATCACTTACGGACAGATGAGTCCAGCAAGAAGGAAAGTTTCGAGCTGCTCTATGACCACAGAGAAAAGGTAAGCGGTGTGGCAGCCACCTGCTTGTCACTTTGAGGCTTTCACTCACCATCTGTTCTATGTGCGCCATAATGCACTTGCGGCCACGCAAGCTGGGGGGGCGGGTGCCACATGTTTCTGCGGGTGGCTACAATATCTGAAAAGTAAAAAGAGTATTTGGGGCCCGTAAGGTCACAAAAAAATCATCCACGCAGATGGGCTTTGATTCTTTTTGTCAGTTTGATATATTTAATGTAACAGATAAACAGAAACCAGACCTCCTCCTTCCAGGGAGTGAAGGGGGTTCGAAAAGGCTGTACTTTAGGGGCCGGAGCGATAGCACAGCAGGTAGGGCGTTTGTCTTGCATGTGGCCAACCCGGGTTCGATCCCTGGCATCCCATATGGTCCCCCAGGCTCTGGAATTATTCCTGAGCAAAGATCCAGGAATAATCCCTGAGTGTTGCCAGGTGTGACCCAAAAAAGCCAAAAAGAAAGAAAGAGAAAGGAAGGAAGGAGGGAGGGAGGGAGGGAGGGAGGGAGGGAAGGGAAGGAGGGAAGGGAGGGAGGGAGGAGGGAGGGAGGAAGGAAGGAAGGAAGGAAGGAAGGAAGGAAGGGAAGGAAGGGAAAGAGGGAGGGAGGAAGGAAGGAAGGAAGGAAGGAAGGAAGGAAGGAAGGAAGGAAGGAAGGAAGGAAGGAAGGAAGGAAGGAAGGAAGGAAGGAAGGAAGGAAGGAAGGGAAGGGAAGGAAGGGAAAGGAGGGAGGGAGGGAGGGAGGAGGGAGGGAGGAAGGAAGGAAGGAAGGAAGGAAGGAAGGAAGGAAGGAAGGAAGGAAGGAAGGAAGGAAGGAAGGGAAAGAGGGAGGGAGGGAGGGAGGGAGGGAGGGAGGGAGGAAGGAAGGAAGGAAGGAAGGAAGGAAAGGAAGGAAGGAAGGAAGGAAGGAAGGAAGGAAGGAAGGAAGGAAGGGAAAGAGGGAGGGAGGGAGGGGAGGAAGGAAGGAAGGAAGGAAGGAAGGAAGGAAGGAAGGAAGGAAGGAAGGAAGGAAGGAAGGAAGGAAGGAAGGGAAGGGAAAGAGGGAGGGAGGGAGGGAGGGAAGGAAGGAAGGAAAGGGAGGGAGGGAGGAAGGAAGGAAGGGAGGGAGGGAGGAAGGGAGGGAGGGAGAGGGAGGGGGAAAAGGAGGAAGGAAGGGAGGGAGGGAGGAAGGAAGGAAGGAAGGGAGGGAGGGGGAAAAGGAGGAAGGAAGGGAGGGAGGAAGGGGAAGGAAGGAAGGAAGGAAGGAAGGAAGGAAGGAAGGAAGGAAGGAAGGAAGGAAGGAAGGAAGGAAGGAAGGAAGGAAGGAAGGAAGGAAGGAAGGAAGGAAGGAAGGAAGGAAGGAAGGAAGGAAGGAAGGAAGGAAGGAAGGAAGGAAGGAAGGAAGGAAAAAGAAAAGCTGTATTTTAAGTTTTCTTTCTCACAGTATTTACCCCAACTGAGTTCACCAAAGCGCAATTCTGTCTTTCAGTTTAGAGATGAGATCGAGTTTATTTGCGGTTCACTCGGGCTTATGGAGACATGTGTGAGTTATCTAAGAATGTAGATGAGAAGAAGCATTATGCTAATGTTGGTGAGTATTTTATAAAGGTCGAGTAGTCGATTCAGTGATCGTCTAATGAACCACTAATGAATTTTACGTTATCTTAGAAATGCTGAAGCTCAGCATGGCGAGGAGGTGGGGCCGCAGTGATGCACGGACTAACTCTACTGCTTAATTATTTACTTTGATGGTGTTTAGTTCCCAGGTGTTAATAGCAACGGAATAAACATAATATTATGTTTAATCCATGCTACTGAAGAATATACAAAATCTAGGGACAGGAAGACGTTCTTTTCTTTTAAGATAAGCATTTGAGGGCTGGAGAGGTAGTAGCAGGCAGGGTTTTGCCTTGCATGCAGCTGACCTGGTTTCATGGCGGCAGAGGTAGGGCGTTTGCCTTGCATGCAGCTGACCTGGTTTCATGGCGGCAGCGGGAGGGCGCTTGCCTTGCATGCAGCTGACCTGGTTTCATGGGGGGCAGCGGGAGGGCGTTGCCTTGCATGCAGCTGACCTGGTTTCATGGCGGCAGCGGTAGGGCGCTTGCCTTGCACGCAGCCGGCTCATACTGGCCCGGGTTCGATCCCCAGCATCCCATATGGTCCCCCGAGCACCGCCAGGAGTAATTCCTGAGTGCAGAGCCAGGAGAAACCTCTGAGCATTGCCGGGTGTGACCCAAGAAAGAAAAAACAAAAGCTGACCTGGTTTCTCTCTCCAACATCCCATACCGTCCCCCAAGCACTGCCAGGAGTAATTCCTGAGCACAGAGCCAGGGGTGACTCCGGAGTGTCACCAGGTGTGGCCCCAAAGCAAAGTTGAGAAAACAGTGTTGTGCGCCTCTGGGAGCACTGTAGTCCCCCTGAAATCAGAGCCTCTTGACTTCCGCCCCATCCTTCTCCTGCCCTGGCTGTCCCTTCTCACCTCCATCTTACAGAAGCCAGAGGGCGCCCAGCCTGCTGTTAGCTTGGCAGCACAGTAAAAATATTATAATTTCTGTTTCTAGTGCACTGATTGAAAATGCTGTGGTTTCTCACAGTTACCCTGTAATAGCACTTGGTATTAACACTCTTCAGGTGTTGATTTTCTTCCAGTTTATGTCGATCTCCACACAGGCTCTCATAATGCGGAGGACTGTGAAGAACCCTCCCCTTATATTTGTTCATAGGACAAGAGACATCGTTGAATTGTCTCTTGGAGGCAGAAAATAAATTAAAGTAGAAGGCGGGGTCCCAAGGAATGTGTGAAACAAAACAGCCCCTTTGCACAAAAGCCTTCAGAGTGGTTTCACTTTGTCTTTTTTTTGTTTCTGTGTTTGTTTGTTTTGGGTCACACCCTGTGGTTCCCAGGGGCTACTCCTGGCTCTGCACTCGGAATTGTTCCTGGAGGGCTCGGGGACCATATGGGATGCCGGGATCAAACCCAAGTCAGCCGCATGCAAGGCAAGCACCCACCTGCTATTCTCCATAAACTATTGCTCCAGCACAGCGTGGTTTCACTTTCGTTGCCTATGTTTGATTCCTCAAGTGAGAGACAAAACCTCAGTCCACCGCAGAACAAGAAGTTTTGTGGACTACAGAAAGAGAAGGACATTATCCATGAGTGTCTCTGGAACCTGTACTGGCATGCAGGCCCCCCACACACACACACACCCCATAACTGGGCTCCTCTGTGGGTACCTGCTCCCCTCTGGTTACCACACACACACACGCACGCACGCACACCCATAACTGGGCTCCTCTGTGGGTACCTGCTCCCCTCTGGTTACACACACACACACACACACACACCATAACTGGCTCGTCTGTGGGTACCTGCTCCCCCCTCTGATTACCCCCCCCACACACACCATAACTGGCTCGTCTGTGGGTACCTGCTCCCCTCTGGTTACCCTGCACACACACACACACCCCATAACTGGCTCCTTGTGGGTACCTGCTCCCCCTCTGGTTCACCGCCCCCGCAGCCTCCTGAGCTCTGTGTCTGACTGGGACTAGGTGACCCCTGACCCAGTAGTTTCAGGTGAAGCTGATGCTTTGGGAACACTCCAGAGAAGCACTGACATAACCCAGCAATCCCTCACCCACGGGCTCCCAGGAAGGTGCTGGTGGCAGGCGTGGAGGGGACCGATTTGCATGAAACCTGGAAGGTTCTGGTAGCTGGTGTGGGCTGGGACCGTGCTGCATGAATCCCTCCAGTAACAGCTCCCTACTAAGCCTAAGCGCATTTGCCTTTCAGGGAAGACGCTGGGTGAGAAAGCCATTTCCCGGGGGCCCATGAATGGACACTGTCACCTGTGGTGAGTGCCCCGCCCGTCACAGCCCCCTGATCACAGCTCTGCCCCCTGAGCCAGCCGCATCACTTCTAACATGCCTCTTTGGTTAGTTTTAGAGGGAGCCACACCTGGCGGTGCTCAGGGCTTACTCCTGACTCTGCACTCAGGGATCACACCTGATGGGGTGGGGACCGTATGGAATGCTGGGGATGGAACCTGGAGAGCAGCGTGCAGGCAAGCGCCCTGCCCACTGTGCTATGTCTCTGGCCCCAGATGTTAAGATTTTTTTTTTTTTTTGGGTCACACCCAGCGATGCTCAGGGGTTTCTCCTGGTTCTTCGCTCAGGAATTACTCCTGGCAGTGCTCGGGGGACCATATGGGATGCCGGGGATCGAACCGGGGGCGGCATGGGCTGGCTGCGTGCAAGGCAAACGCCCTACCCGCTGGCCTATCGCCTCCAACCCCCGTTAAGATATTCTTGACCCAGGTCACGTGTCTTTCTCATCCCTCAAGCCCTAGCAGTGACGGTCTTCATTCTGCTTACTCTCACGTGTTCTTAATATGTACATTTTAAACATACTTAAGGCAAACTTTCAGTGACCATTTCATAAGCAGCACTACAGAGCCCACTAGCTTTCAGTAGAATAAATGCTAATTAAATCTGACTCATCTAACTCTATTCTGAAAGGACACCATACCTAGAAAGAGCTCTTTAAAAATGACCATGTACATCCCGTGTACTTGCTGGGTTATACAATTCCTGAGCAGAGATAAATTCTAAATAGAAAATTTCCAAGGAAGAAAAGATGGATGCATTTTCGTATCTTTGAGATAAGTTCGTAACTTTGGGGCACAAAAACAGTGTGTTTTGCATCGGGACCTTTGTTTAGAATTTCAGAACGCAAGTAGGAGGGGGTGTCGTTTTCAGAGTGTTTCATCCACCGGGAGTCTCGCTTTCACAGCCATTCCCTCCCTCCCTCCCCTCAAGCACCGTGGTTTACAAGGTTGTCCGCATGCATTTGTGACAGGCAGTCATACCCCATCACCAGTCCCACCGTTCCCTTCCTCCACTGTAGTCCCATCTTCCTAATCACCACTCGAGCCCCAGGCAGGCCCACCATCAGTCATTTTAGGTGCTATTACCACTAAATGGCTACTGCAATTATCAAAAAATACTTCAGTAAATGAATATTTGTGAAAATTGTTATATCTCACCATGGGGACGTTAGTCCTTGTTGCTAACTGAGCTTCTGTGGTAAAGCCTCTGTTGTCGAGCCTAGTTGGCCTCTCTGTTACATTCCCATCCAATCTGGTGGGCTCCTACCGGGCTCTAAGTATTGTAGAGCTGGGAGGTGTTGCCCAGCCGTGTTCACGGCCACACACTCCAGCGCATCCAGCACACTTAACCTGGTGCTGAGCTTACGTGGGGTCAGTGCCCCATGTAAGCTCCGTGTCCAGGTTTCCTCCACTGCACCAAGACGGGTGCTACGGGCACTAAGATGTGAGAGAGCCCGGGTGAGAGCAAGCTGGGAGGACATTTGCCCTGCACACAGCTGACTTGGGATCCATTATGGCACCGCACAATGCCCCATGAGCTTGCCAGGAGTGATTCATTAGCACAGAGCCAGGAGTAACCCCTGAGCACCACACCATTGGGAGTGCCCAAAAACAATATAAGCAAAATGGATTAATGTGTGGCCCTTCTCTCAGCCCTGGGTTTCCAGTATCCACCTGTCTTTGTGGTGATTTTGTTTCTCTGGGGTGCTCTTGCGCTGTCTCTCTCAGCAGGCTTCCAGGTGCTGACCTCTGCGCCCACCAGGTGCAAACCCCTGTCTCACCACCGACCTGTTACTTTACACCCCCTGGAACTCACCAGCAGGGGAGCTCCACTCACGCGCTAAAATCCTGCCTGCTAACTGGTTCTTCCCCCAACCTGCGGAACTTCAGAGCACCATAAAACAAAATCAGGATCTTCTGAAGCCTATGTCGCATGCCGAAGATGAGTTGTGCACCGGGCCTTTCCTCGCTCTCACAAGAAAGCCTGAAGCAGCTGCAACTGGCCACTAGGCATTGGGCTGCACTGCTACTGGAGCTGCCAGGAATGAGCCTGAGCAGAGAGCACAGAGCCAGCAGTGAGCCCTGAACACAGAGCCAGGAGTCAGCCCTGGACACAGAGCCAGGAGTCATCCCCTGAGCACAGAGCCAAGAGTCAGCCCTGAGCACAGAGCCAGGAGTCAGCTCTGAGCACAGAGCCAAGAGTCAGCCCTGAGCACAGAGCCAAGAGTCAGCCCTGAGCACAGAGCCAAGAGTCAGCCCTAGACACAGAGCCAGGTGTCAGCCCTGAGCACAGAGCCAGGTGTCAGCCCTGAGCACAGAACCGGAGTGAGCCCTGAGCACAGAACCGGAGTGAGCCCTGAGCATCACCCACTGACTGTGGCCCTAGCCCCTTCCCTGCTGGGCGGTGGGGGGGGGGGGGAGAGAATCTATTAATGTTTAAGATTTCTCTCTTCCTTTATTTATTTTTTATTTATTTTTTTGCTTTTGGGTCCACCCGGCGGCGCCAGGGGTTCTCCTGGCTCTGCACTCAGGTCTCCGGCGGTGCTCGGGGGACCTATGGGTGCCGGGGATCGGCCGGCGGCCGGCCGGCGCGTGCAGGCGCCTCGGCCCCCCTCTTCCTCTCTCTCTCTCTTCTTCTCTCTCTCTCTCTCTCTCTCTCTCTCTCTCTCTTTCTCTTCCTTTAGGACAAGAATGGAGGGGGAGGGATGCTGACACATTTGGGGACATTATCAGCATTTTCAAACCATCCTTGCCCAGACAAATTTTCTGATCTAGAATTTGTTTCCAGAACCTGACCAGCGCAGACAGGCCTCAGTGAGTCTCCCCAGGACCCAACACCCAACATAGGGCCCAGGGACCCTGACACCCAGTGCAGGCTGAGCACGGGCCCAGGGTCCCTGACACCCAGTGCAGGCTGAGCACGGGGCCCAGTCAGGGCGGTTGTGAGTTTTGTCACCGAGACCACAGGGACCGCGTCAGCTGCGCTTCCCGGCTCGTGGTGTTGGCCGAGGCTGCTGTGCTTTGGCCTGTTGGAACCCCGAAAAGCGCTCTTAAGTGTTTGAGTGTCGGTGCTGTGGCCTGCAGGGTTGCTTTCTAAAGAGATGGTCTGACTCGTTTGAGGAAACTGAAGTCGAAGCCTGGAGAATCGCAGTCTGGCAAATTGTCCTCAGGGCTTGGTGGCCTTTCATGATGTCGCTGTGAGCTTTAGGAATGGAATTTGCTGACCCCGTCTCGGACCTCTGCCAAGGTATCATGCTGGAGAATTACCGATCCTGGCGGCATTAGGTAAGGGCAGTGCTGTCCCTGCAGCCTCTCCTGGACACATGCGTGCCGCCGCGTGCTCGTGGTGGTCTCTTCGGATCTGCTCATCGTGGACAGGGACTCCTCTCTAGGGGCCTGCCGTGCTGGCCTGGGAAGTCCTTGGAACGGGGTTGAAGAGCCTCCCCAGATTGCTGCAATGATCATTACACTGTATATATGTGCAAGATCCACCCAAGAGGAAAGCCAACTCTCTCCGTTCATCGGTAAATGCACGAGATGAGAGCCTACTACAGAGAGTGTACCACCTGCACGGCAGAGCCTGGCAAGCTACCCGTGTCATATTTGATATGCCAAAAACCAGTAACTATTATAGACCTCATTCCCATGACCTGAAGGAATGGTTTGAGGCTCTTCATGTGCCTGGAGTGAGCAGATGCCCTTGGGCTACACTAGCATGTGACAGGACGTATGGAGATGTTACTGGTGCCCACTCGAGCAAATCGATGAATAACGGGAAGACAAGTGAAGTGATTCAGTATCAGCTTTTAATAATTAATAAAGGTCTGATCACTTGGTAAAGTTTAATAGATTTAAATATCATTTCAGTCCTATTCCCTGCATTGTATTCTCATGTAGCTACTGAATACAGGTGTTAGCGTTCAATTACATAGTACTTGTAGCATGACGTAAAAAAGATCAAGTGGACTCAAGGCATCCTAAGTTGTCTGATCTGTGATTGGAATAGGCCGTCTGGAAAAGATTTTAATTCTTCTGGGATTGGGCATTTTCTTCTTCATTCAGTATAAATGACTACAAATGAGGCCCACAGGCCAGATCCGCCTCCTGCTTTGGTGCCGGAAGTTTGTGTTGCTGACAGCCACTGTGCGTTTGCACAGCACCTGGGAGATAGTGGTGGGACACCCTGCTCCCAAGCCAGCCTTTGAGACGCTTGAGTTTTTAGCTTCAACATTTCAAACTGAAATTCTCATTTGAAGGCTCAGAAGCTTTTGAAGAGATTCCATTGTTTTTCATGTACCAAATAAAACATCTCATGCCCCTGGACTCACTAGAGCTGAATCACCAGCCAATTCGTAGCTTGTTGGCCTAATGCCCGGCCTTCATCGTAACTAATGTCTGACACATTTGTTGTGCTCTGGCTTCACAGATTATATCCACATGCTTCTTTTTTGTTTTGTATTTTTTAATAAATGAGGGCCTCCATTTTCCACATCCGGACTTCCCCTCGTCAGAACTCCACCCAGCAGACCATCCTATCACAGCCTGGCTCTTGTGGCCGCACGGTTCATCAATAAATGCTGGATTTTGAGATGACTACAAGAGTATGCTACCCGCACGGCAGAGCCTGGCAAGCTGCCCATGTCGTATTTGATATGCCAGATACCAGTAACAATTATAGACCTCATTCCCATGACCTGATGGAATGGTTTGAGGCTCTTTATGTTCCTGGAGCAAGCAGGTGTCCTTGGGCTCTACTTGCATGAGACAGGTCATATGGAGATGTTACTGGTGCCCGCTCCGAGCAAATCGATGATGAACGGGAAGACAGTGATACAGTGATACAGTGATTTTTAATAAAGTTTGTAATCCAGTGGACACACAAGACAAAACTGCTGGGAAAAACAGTTTCATAAATTAATAAGTGTTAGGAAGTGGGGGAGAGGTCAAGGTAACAGGAAGATATAATAATAATAATAATAATAATAATAATAAATATTCATACATATATATGTTTATATTTATATCCGTAAATAAATGCAGTCATTCTATATCTGTCCTTTTTCCTTCTGGCTAATTTCACCTAGCATGATCTCCATGTTCATCCATTTATAGGAAAAGTTCATAACTTCGTTTTCCTAACAGCTACATAGTATTCCATTGTGTAGATGTATCAAAGGTTTCTTTATCCAGTCATCTGTTCTCGGGCACTCTGGTTGTTTCCAGATTCTGGCTATTGTGAATAGTGCTGCTATGAAAATAAAAGTGCAGATGGTGCTTCTGCTATGTTTTTGGCTTCGCAAGGTATATTCCCAAGAGTGGTATGGCTGGGTCAAATGGGAGCTCAATTTCTAGGTTTTGGAGGAACGTCCATATTGCTTTCCAAATAGGCTATACCAGTTGACATTCCCACCAACAATGGATGAGAGTGCCTTTCTCCCCACATCCATGCCAGCACTGGTTATTCTTGCTCTTTTGGATGTGTGCCAGTCTCTGTGGTGTGAGATGATACCCCATTATTGTTTTGATTTGCATTTCCCTGATGATTAGTGATGGTGAGCATTTTTTCATATGCCTTTTGGTCATTCGAATTTCTTCTTTGTCGAAGATTCTGTTCATTTCTTCTCCCCATTTTTTGATGGGGTTGGCTGTTTTCTTCTTGTAAAGTTCTACCAGTGCCTGATATATCCTGGATATTAACCCCTTATCAGATGAGTATTGGGTGAATATTATTTCCCATTCTGTGGACTGTCTTTGTATCTTGTTCACTGTTTCTTTTGAGATGCAGAAGCTTTTTAGTTTTATGTAGTCCCATATGTTTATCTTTGCTTCCAATTGCTTTGTTAGTAGTGTTTCATCCTTGAAGATGCCTTTAGCTTCAATGTCGTAGAGGATTTTGACTATGTTTCTGTCAATGTACTTTATGGATTCAGGTCTGATATTGAGATCTTTAATCTGTTTTGATCTGACTTTTGTGCATGCTGTTTAGAGAGGTCCAAATTCATTTTTTTACATGTAGCTGCCCAGTTTTCCCTGCACCATTTGTTTAAGAGACCTTCCTTGCTCCATTTCGTACTTTTTGCTCCTTTATCAAACATTAAATGACCATATATTTGAGGATGGGTGTCAGGGTACTCAACTCTATTCCATAGGTCTACAGGTCTGTTTTTACTCCAGTACCATGCTGTTTTAATTACTACCACTTTGTAGTACAGTTTGAAGTTGGGAAAGGTGATGCCTTCCATCTTCTTTTTCCCAAGGATTTCTTTGGTTTCTGTGGGGGTTTGTTATTCCATACAAATTTCAGGAGTGTTTTGTCAACTTCTTTGAAGACTATCATAGGTATCCTTATGGGGACCACATTGTTCTGTATAAAACTGTAGGGAGTATTACCATTTTAACGGTGTTAATTCTTCCAATCCATGAGGAGGGAATGTGTTTCCATTTCCTCATGTCCTCTTATTTCTTAAAGCAGCGTTTTTGTAGTTTTCTTTGTATAGGTCCTTTACATTCTTGATCACTTGATCACTTGACATCCCATTATTCATCGATTTGCTTGAGCAGGTGCCAGTAACGTTTCCATTTGACACTATCACGTGCCAGTGTAGCCCAATGGCATCTGCTTGCTTCAGAAATCCGAAGAGCCTCAAATTGTTCATTCAGGGTCTTGATGAAGAAGTCTGACCATCTTGTAGGTTGTCGGTCACATGATCTTTTGACATCCCATGGGATCCAGTCAGTAACGGCTCTAGTCCAGCGGTCGTCTCCAAGTCGCATTACATGTCCAGCCCATCTGATTTTCAATGCCTTGGAAAACGAGACAGTGTCCCTGACTCTGGATCGTCGATGGAGGTCAGAACTCTGGATTCCTTCTCTCACTTGAGTGAGGCGTGATATTCCAAGCATAGCCCTTTTGATTCCTCTTTGGAAGACCCGAGTAGTGTTCACATCCTGCTTTCGTAGGGCCCAAGTCTCTGAGGCGTAATGTTAATGCAGGGAGAATGGTGGAGTTGAAGAGATGTGCCTGGAGCTATAGGTTCTTTGTCCTTTTAGCTATTTCTTCAGTGCTCTTGAAGGCATTCCATGCCACTCTCTTCCTCCTGCACAACTCAGGTTTTAGTTCGTTCATCATGTTGAGTTCTCAACCTAGGTATACATATTTGCTGCGTTCAGAGATGTTTGTTTCATTGAGCGTGAATGGGGCCTCTGGAACTAGTTCATTTTCATGAACATTCTTTACATTCTTCACTATCACTATCACTATCACTATCTTCCCGTTCATCATCTATTTGCTAGAGTGGGCACCAGTAATATCTCCATATGTCCTGTCTCATGCTAGTAGAACCCAAAGGCATCTGCTTGCTCCAGGAACATAAAGAGCCTCAAACCATTATATTAGGTCATGGGAATGACCTAATATAAATGTTACTGGTATTTGGGATATCAAATACGACACGAGCAGCTTGCCAGGCTTGCCGTGCGGGTGGCATACTCTTGTAGTCACCTCTGAATAAAGCATTTATTGATGAACTGCTAGTGGCGCTGCGAGCCAGGCTGTGATAGTCTGGTCTGCTGGGTGGAGTTGTGATGAGAGGGAAGTCGGATGTGGAACATGGCGGTCCCCATGGAGTCGGGGGTCATCTGGCTTGTTGTGAAGCTCTTCTGGGGTGGCAGGCCAGGGCTAGAACCTGCCATGCCTCCCGGGTGCCTCATGAGCATCTGGGCACAGGGATCAACTAAGGGTTGATCAACTAAGGGTTAGATTATAGATCAGATTATAGATCAGATTATAGATCTAACTAAGGGTTAGATTATAGATTATAGGGTCAACTAAGGGTTAGATTACAGATCAAGCTACAGTCTCTTGAAGTGAGTTTCCAGGTAGACAAAGCAAACAGGAAGCTATCAGTGACAGTAGTCGTGTCCTGAGGAGCAAGCATGGGGAAAGAAATGTGCTCCCAGGGCCTGTTAATGAGTCGGTGGACAATAGCCACAATGATATTTGAAGAATAAATGCAGCCTGTTTAAACAGACTTTACATTCTTAGTTAAACTAATTCCCAGGTATTTGATTTTGTGGCACAATTGTGAATGGGATCGTTTTCTTAATATCCCTTTCTTGTCTTTCGTTATTTGTATTTAGGAAGCCGTTGACTTTTGGATATTGATTTTGTATACTGCCACTCTACTATAGTTGTCTGTTGTTTCTAGGAGCTATTTTGGTAGAGAATTTAGGGTTTTCTAGGTATAATATCATGTCATCTGCAAATAGTGATAGCTTGACTTCTTCCTTGCCTATCTGGATACCCTTAATTTCCTTTCCTTCCCTATTTGCTATGGCAAGTACTTCCAGTACTATATTGAATAGAAGTGGTGAGAGTGGGCAACCTTGTCTTGTCCCTGATCTTAGGGAAGGCTTTCAGGTTTTCCCCATTGAGAATGATGCTCTCTGCGGGCTTTTGGTAGATGGCTTTGACTATATTGAGGAAGGTTCCTTCTATTCCCATTTTATGGAGAGTTTTTATCATGAACAGGTGTTGACTCTTGTCAAATGCTTCTCTGCATCTATTGATATGATTATATGGTCTTTATTTTTTCTCTTATTGATGTGGTGTATTATGTTGGTTGACTTGCAAATGTTGAACCATCCTTGCATTCCTGGGATGAATCCTACTTGGTCATGATGTATAATCTTTTTGATGAGTCTTTGAATTCTGTTTGCTGGTATTTTGTTGAAGTTCTTAGCATCCATGTTCATCAGGGAGATTGGTCTGTAGTTTTCTTTTTTGTGATGTCACTGTCTGCTTTGGGTATCAGGGTGATACGTGCTTTGTGGAAGCTATTTAGGACTGTTTCTGTTTCTTCTGTTTCCTGGAAGAGTTTGAAAAGGATTGGCAGTAGGTCCTCTTTAAAGGCTTGGAAGGGGGCCGGAGCGATCATCCAGCGTGTAGGTCATTTGCCTTGCCGCTAGCTGACCCAGGTTCAATCCCGGCATCCCATATGGTCCCCTGAACACTGCCAGGAGTAATTCCTGAGTGCAGAGCCAAGAGTAACTCCTGAGCATCGCCAGGTATGACCCAAAAAAGCAAAATAAATAATAGTAAAATAAATAAAGGCTTGGAAGAATTCACTATTGAATCCATCTGGACCTGGGCTTTTGTGTTTGGGCAGACTTTTAATTAGTTTCAATTTCCTCGATGGTGACAGGCTTATTCAGGTACTGAAGGTCATCTTGTTTCAGTCATGAGAAGCTATAGGACTTCAGGAATTTGTCCATTTCTTCCAGGTTCTCTTGTTTCGATATCCACATGTTTCTTAATGACATGTGATGCTCAAGAACAACTGATTTCCATTGTAGAGTAGGAATTTCTTATGTTGGTAAGAAACCATGAATCTATTCAGATATTATATCCAGATCTTATATTCTTGAATATTCATTACTTGAGTCTTCCTCCTCTGCTCAGAAAGTAATGCGCTCTGGAGCCAATTCTGATCACAGGGAACTGTTCTCATAGTGCTTGCAAGAATCTTGTTGTAACTGCCTTTACTTTCAAGATTGATACAGAGAACCAAGAATTCTGGAAAGGGCCTTGGTTGGAGGTTAGCAACCACACTGTGAATGACCCTTCTATAGTGATCTCATTCAGCCAAGAATTGAAAGATAATGTTCTCTTTAAACAGATGACAATGGGGCTGGGCGATGCCCAGCCGGGTAGGGCGTTGCCTTGCGCGGCCGGCTTGTGCCGGCCTGGGTCGTTCCGGCATCCCATATGGTCCCCAGCACCGCCAGGAGTGATTCCTGAGTGCAGAGCCAGGAGTAGCCCCTGAGCATGCCGGGTGACCCAAAAAGAAAAAAAAAAAATACAGATGACATATATATATATATATATTTTTTTTTTAAAGGAAACACAATCACTGCCTCACTGTCTTCCGTTCATCATCGATTTGCTCGAGCGGGCACCAGTAACATCTCCATATGACCTGTCTCATGCAAGTAGAGCCAAAGGGTACCTGCTTGCTCCAGGAACATAAAGAGCCTCAAATCATTCCATCAGGTCATGGGAATGAGGTCTATAATTGTTACTGGTATCTGGCATATCAAATACAGCACGGGTAGCTTGCCAGGATCTGCCGTGCGGGTAGCATACTCCTGTAGTCATCTCAAGATCCACCATTTATTGATGAACCACGCGTCCGCAAGCAGCTGTGCAAGCTGGCCTGTGACAGGCTGGTATGCTGGGTGGAGTTCTGACGAGAGGGAAGTCTGGATGTGGAAAATGGAGGCCCTCATGGAGTAGGGGGTCGTCAAACTTGTTGCGAGGCTCTGCTGGGGTGGCGGGCCAGGGCTAGAACCCGCCATCCCCTCCCGGGCACCTCATGAGCAGCTGGGCACAGTGAGAGCCAGTAAAAGCTCTGCTCCATGTCTGTATCTGGATCAGCATATCTGGGCCGGATTAAGAAAGACTGCAGCAGGGTGGATCTCAATGAGCTGGACTGTGATAGGCTGGTCTGCTGGGTGGAGTTCTGATGAGGGGGAAGTCCGGATGTGGAGAATGGAGGTCCTCATGGAGTGGGGGTCATCTGGAAACACAATACACTCAGGAATGTGTGTGGGGTGGGTAGGAGACAACAGAAATTGTCCCTGATTCTTTGGGGACCAAGACATCAGGCAAGCGTGGGATTTCCGAGTCAGAAGAAGGCAAAGATGTTAAAGATGTTCGGTATTCTACCACCATTTTTCCAGTTTTCCCAACCACCCCTTAAACCTGTCCCTATCATATACCAAAATCATTTAGTTTATATTGCTTGTCATAAGTAATTTGCTAAAATGATTAAGAAATTTTCCTTAGAAGAAAGTTAGTGAAGATTGTTCAGTCTCACTATGGAGTCATTAAACCCTTGTATAAAAAATTACTGATATTTGTTATAGGACAAGCCTTGTGTGTTTATCTTTCGTTAAATGAGATTGGTTGCCTTCTGCTTTACATCCCGTTCAATATGGTGTGCTACTTGGTTTATCAGTATTGTGGAGTTTGAGATGTCCAAGAATTCCAAAACTTTTAATTTGGTGATAAAGCTGGAGTTAAAAAAAATTTTTTTGGCTTTTTTGGGTCACACCTGGTGATACTCAGGGGTTACTTAGAAATCACTCCTGGCAATGCTCAGGGGATCATATGGGATACTGGGGATCAAACCAAGGTTGGCTGCATGCAAGGCAAACACCCTACCCACTGTGCTATCACTCTGGTCCCCATTGGAGTTAAAGTTTTAATTGAGAGGTGACTTTGGGGCAAGAGAGTGACTGCTGGGCCTTCTGGAAAAACAAGGATATGGGGAGGTAGCCTGTCGCCCACGCCTTGAACATCTGGACATTTCACTACTGAAATGTTTTGTTTGCAAGTAGACCATGTTTCATTTATAATTTTTAAAACTCATGCAAAGCAGAGTTACATAAACACTTATAACTTCTTGGTATTTCCCTATCGGCATGATTTTGATGCATGCTAACCCGAAACAAGCTGCTTGTACCCAATCTGATGGCTGTCAGGGTGGAGAGTGATGGTCCGGAGACCCACCCTGTCTCTGAGAAATAATTCACACCCCTGAAACCTGGTTCCGCTAAATGCTGAGTTGGGAATGTCATGAAGAACTGTTGTGCTTTGCCTCGGAGCTGCGAGACTTTCCAGATCCCATGTTCACTGGCCCCGAACGGAGTGTTTCTGGGCTGGAAGTTGCTTTGCCAGTCGCCACCCACAGGGCTCTGGACACTTCTCAAAGAAGCCTCAGCAGTGTCACAACAAGTGGATCAACCAGGCAGACCAGGATGCCGCGCCAGCAGGCCACGGGAGGAACTTCTAGGTCATCTCAGAGGAGATGCGGCCAGGGCATCGTCTCAGCTCATCTCTGACGGCTGCCAGAGAGGTCAGGTGCAGCCCTCACTGTCCGCCGCGGTCTGTGGCAGATGCGGTGATTTCTGTCGGAAACCCAAAGTGATGTCGGCGCCATGGCCACCCAGTATCTGCGCAACGAGGATATCACACAGGTAAAGTACACCCCTTACGTGGCTGCCATCTCTCCCTCCACCTCCTCACCTCTGAAAAATGTGACTGTTGAGGCCCCCAAGCAGCAGAAGGACAAAGGAAGACGTCCACGGGACATCCCTGTGTCTGGACAGCCACCTGCCATCGGGCCAAGCACAGAATCCCAGTGTCGGTCCTCAGCACTGTCCAGGCAGGTGGGCCTGAAGCGGCGCCTGTTTAATGCCCTTTGCGGCTTGTGTTATAACTGGAGGAACTCTCACATGTGCCTCAGTGATTCTCCAGCCAGACACCGACAGTGACCCGCGCAAGGAACACAGCCCTCCTGGCCAAGCACCTTTCACGTGAGCAGTGATGCCTCCCAGTCCGCCTGGTAGAGGTGCAGCGTCGGCGCACAGGCCAGAATGTTCTCAGGGGCATCTTCCTTCGAGAGTACCTCTGCCCTCCCAAAAGTTTCTGCTTCCGGGAGATACTCCCGAGTAGCTGCTTGGAGCTGGCAATTGGTGTCTCTTTGTTTCCCTGGTGCAGAGCCCTGCTGGGCGGCGTTGCTGTGTTACCTAGTAAGCTCTGGCACCAGTTGGCAGCCTTCACCATCTCTGTCATTTCACCAGTGCCCAACACTGATGATTCGCTCATGGGAACGGATTCAATACTCGCGCTCACCTCATTCACTGACATGTGAAACCCAGCACGCGGCACCCCTCGGCTCTGCCTGGGTGGCCCATAAGATGTCATGTGACTTTGGTCCTTTAGAAGTAATTTCTGAACAAACGTTTGCTTCAGTGGAGTCCTCACAGGGCTCAGAAATATCCCAGCAGTTTGCCGCCTTGCCTTTTACAAGCCGCTTCCAAGACCCTCAGAAGCGTACATGGTCATGTGCGCTCGTTGGCAGTGCAGTTGTGTGTGTGGGTGTGTGGCGGTAGACCCACTGCCCAGATGCTCAGCTCTGGCACTGCCCAAATCCTTTCCCAGAGGTCACCAGGGGAGTCTAAAGTGAAGGCACAGACTCTGCTGGTGCGGGCTTCTGCTCCCTCTTCTCGGGTGCAGGACGTAAGACCCCACCTCTCAGAAGTACAGTACATGGAGCATCTGAACAGAGACAAGGGGACATTGCCAGATCCTACTAGAGCTGCTACCAGCTCTTCCCTGTGCCCAGCCGCTCACGAGGTACCTGGGAGGGATGGCGGGTTCTAGCCCTGGCCCGCCACCCCAGCAGAGCCTTGCAACAAGCCAGACGACCCCCCCCCACTCCCATGAGGGCCGCGATTTTCCACATCCAGACCTCCCTCTTGACAGAACTCCATCCAGCAGGCGAGCCTATCATAGCCTGGCTCGCGCAGCCACGCAGTTCATCTATAAATGTTGTATTTAGAGGTGACTACAAGAGTATGCCACCCGCACGGCAAGCCTGGCAAGCTGCCCGTGTCGTATTTATATGCCAAATACCAGTAACAATTATGTTAGGTCATTCCCATGACCTGATGGAATGGTTTGAGGCTCTTTATGTTCCTGGATCAAGCAGATGCCTTTGGGTTCTACTAGCATGGGACAGGATATGTGGAGATGTTACTGGAGCCCGCTCGAGCAAATCAATGATGAACGGGAGGACAGTGATAGATAGTGACTAGAGCTTTATGAGGGACAGGAAACCTGAACAAACCTACCGCGAAAGGAACAACAAAACCTGGGGCCAATGGTGCCTGCAGGAAGAAATGTCACACACTGAACAGTGGACAGACAGTGCGTGCGGCCACAAGCCTCACCCCACAGCAGGATGGACAGCAGGTGCAGTGTGCTCCATGGCAGGTCAGGGTGGGGAGAAGGGAAACAGAAGGACAGATCCCAGACTGCGTGTGGCCACTGGGCCCGGCGTGGCAGTCGCTTTGTTCTTTCTGCTTCTCCATTTCGGTTTCCTTCAGAAATCTGTTTGCTTTGTAATCTCCTGCTGGGGACTCTTTTGTTTTATTTTGTTTTGGGTTACACCTAGCGATACTCAGGGGTTACTCCTGGCTCTGCACTCAGGAATTACTCAGTGGTGGTGCTCGGAGCACCATATGGGATGCCAGAGATTGAACCCAGGGTGACCATGAGCAAGACGAATGCCCTACCCACCGTACTATTGCTTTAGCCCACCCCATTTGCTTTTCACCAGTACCCCTCTTAAAGTACCTTTGTTTGGGGCACAGAACCGGTCTGTGTTAGGGACTCAGTGATCATTCCTCGGCCAGCAGGAAATATGTCGGCTTGGCTCCAGTTGGATCCCAGCTGGAGGGAGGGTGCCAGCACCCCCCACTGCAGAGACTGACGTTGAGTTAATGTCAGTCCTCAGTAGGCACTAACTGAGGGGTGTTTCTCCATGGTGCCTTGTCGATCTTCACATCCAGGACCACTGACACCCCATTTTCCATCTTGGCAGGTACGCCAGTTTTATGCGGCCACGTGTCCGAAGTTCGAGGGGCTTGCAAAACAAAATCAACTATGGACATTGCTTCAAGGTATCTCTTGAGGGGCCAGAGAGATTTACGGTGGGGTAAGGCACTGGTCTTGCCTGCGGCGGGTCTAGGGTTTGATCTCCAGCACCACATAACGGTCCCCTAAGGCCACCGTGAGTAACCCTGAGCACAGAGCCAGGCCCTGAGCACCACGTATGACCACAAAAACCAAAATGATGATGATGTGACTAAACAGCCGATGGGTGGTGAAGACTATCATTTCCCACCTGAAAGAAGCTGCCTCATAACTGAGTCGGATCCTTTCAAAGATCGCCGAGTCCGTTTTGTCCTGAGGCTCCCCCAACCGCACCACCTTGGCATGAGCAACGGCCCCCTTAGGGCTCCGGGGACACAGCAAATCTTGACTTTCAAGCTTCTGGGACCATTTCGACAACTGGGGAAAAGGCTCCTGCATCTGGGGCTCTCCTCCCTGCCTCTGTCCACCCCGCACATGTCCCTTGGGACATCCTGCTCCGGCTGGGAGCCCTCCAGGCAGCTGGCAGGTCAGCGAGCCCCAGAGCAGACAGTGGGGAGGGGGAGGGCAGTGGGCGCTTCCGTGCCATGGCTCCTAAAATCAAGCCTTTCGTTTTCCTGGGTTGTCTTTCAGAAACATCTCGATAAAGCGATCCAGTTCTTACCTGAAGAGCCCTATTTGTATTACCTCAGAGGAAGGTACTGCTACGCTGTAAGTTATGAACCTTCTAGATGGTGCACAGATCGGCTGCACCTGTCCACGGACACACGCACATGCACTCTAGCACATAAAGCCAACACAGAGCCATGAATGTTCCTGGGAGGGCCCTGTCTGGAGCCCAGTGCTCGCTCTCTCTCTCTCTCTCTCTCTCTCTCTCTCTCTCTCTCTGTCTCTGGTCTCTCTCTGTCTCTCTCTGTCTCTCTCTCTCTCTCCCTCTCTCCCTCTCTCTCTCTCTCTCTCTCTCTCTCTCTCTCTCTCTCTCTCTCTCTCTCTGCTGCTTTGCTTCAGTGAGGCTCCCTGTGGTGGTTTCTCTCACTGTGTTAGCTGGATTGAGGCTCCCCTGTGGTGGTTTCTCTCACTGTGTTAGCTGGGTTGAGGCTCCCTGTGGTGGTTTCTCTCACTGTGTTAGCTGGATTAAGGCTCCCTGTGGTGGTTTCTCTCACTGTGTTAGCTGGGTTGAGGCTCCCTGTGGTGGTTTCTCTCCCACTGTGTTAGCTGGGTTGAGGCTCCCTGTGGTGGTTTCTCTCTCACTGCTTGCCTTTTCTCTTGAGTTCTCTACTGTGCTGCAGAGACACCATGTATATGCAGACACACACATCTTTGTGCATACACTATGTTCATAAACACATGTGAGCAGGCATGTATGCACACATGTGAGCACAGGTGCATGTATGTGTGCACTCACACGCATGGGTAGACATGTGCAGTTACACACAGACATAGATGTGCAGGTTCACATACACACTGGCTCACATACACACTGTGGTGTGTGTGTGTGTGTGTGTGTGTGTGTGTGTGTGTGTGTGTGTGCTCAGACACGTGTTCCGGGATATGCTGCTCTCCTCCCGTGGGACTTGTTCCATGCATCAATGGCCGTAGGCCAGCCCTGTGCATCCCGTGTTCAAGGCCCATCATTAGACGGGGCGTGAGCCGGGGGAAATCAGGCATCCGTGAGCCCAGCCTGGAGGGACTCGGGATGTGAGCACAGAGAGTCACGGACGAGTCTCCGTGAAGAGAAACGCTGTTTCCGGTGATGCCATCACACACAGTGGAGCACGGGGAGGGGTGGAGAGCGTGTCCCTGGCCAGGGCCCAGAGCATCTTGTCCTCAGATGTCCAGCCCACTGACGTGCCAGCACCCGGGACAGTCTGCATCACTCCAGCACCTGAGTCTTTGGGTGGGTCCTGAACGGCGGAGGCTTGGAGTCGGGCCTGAGTGGGCACGATTGAGTCGGGCTCAAAGCCCAAGCAGGGAAATAGTTGTTCCAGATGGAAACGGATCTTATGCCTGGGACAGATGAGCTTCTGCTCTTCCTTCCTGGAGGGGCCGAGCCTGCCCCGCAGAGCCGGGGCACTTGAAGGATCGGGTGGCCGCAGGGCTGAGAGAAGAAGAGAAGCCTCCTAACGGTTTCCTGTGGGGAAACTTGGGTACCAGACACCGCAACTCCGTCTGGGGGTGGCAGAGAAGGCGGGGCGCCCGGGCCAGAAAGCAACAAATGCTGCACGAGTAACACACACACACACACACACACACACACACACATATGCTGCCTCAGCCACAATCCCATTGACACACTCACTCATTTGCACACTAATACGCTCACACACATACACACATTCCGTGTGTATTTGAACACACATTCAGTGATTCACATACACACTCACACCTGTCTGTATCACTGTCTTCCCGTTCATCATCGATTTGCTCGAGCAGGCACCAGTAACATCTTCATATGACCTGTCTCATGCAAGTAGAGTCCAAGGGCATCTGCTTGCTCCAGGAACATAAAGAGCCTCAAACCATTCCATCAGGTCATGGGAATGAGGTCTATAATTGTTACTGGTATCTGGCATATCAAATACTACACGGGTAGCTTGCCAGGCTCTGCCGTGCGGGTAGCATACTCTTGTAGTCATCTCAAAATCCAGCATTTATTGATGAACCGCGCGTGAGCCAGGCTGTGATAGGCTGGTCTGCTGGGTGGAGTTCTGACTAGGAAGTCCAGATGTGGAAAATGGAGGTCTTCATGGAGTGGGGGGTCGTCTGGCTTGTTGTGAGGCTCTACTGGGGTGGCGGGCCAGGGCTAGGACCTGCCATCCCTCCCGGCACCTCATGAGCGGCTGGGCACAGTGAGAGCCAGTAGCAGCTCTGCCCCATGTCTGTCTCTCACACATACACACATTCCGTGTGTATTTGAACACACACTCAGTGATTCACATACACACTCACACCTATACACTCAAATGCACGCATACACACATTCACACGTATATACTCAGTGATTCACACACACCTTCACACTTACACACTCGCACACATATACATTCACTCCAACACAATCATTTACCCAAAGCCACTCCCCTTAATTTATTCATACACTCAGACACACTCACACAGCCACATACACACACCCACTCGTGCACGTCCACACTGAAGCCAGCAGCTTCCCACAGCTCCTCTGCCGTCCCCTGCAGGTCTCCAAGGCTGAGCTGGCTGGAGAAGAGAATGGCCGCCACTCTGTTTGGGATAGTGCCCTCTTCAACTATCCAAGAGGCTCTGCAGGACTTCCTAAAGGTACAGTTTGTCTGTGCCCCGCCGTGGTGCCACTGTGCCCTCCTGCCTCGCTTGCCCAGGGACTCTTGGTCTCTGGCTCGCCCGGTCTCTGACCGAGCCCCCTTCACGAGCCTAGGCACCTTTTGTCTCAGGCCCTGCGGTGAGTCATGTCTGAAAGCCAAACTGCAGCTTGGATGTTTTTTAGTTGAATCTCTGCGAGATAGACCATCACAAAGCTGTTCATGGTAGGATCCCGGTCATACAGCGCCCAGCACCCGTCCCTCCACCAGTGCCCAGATTCCCTCCACCCATGCGCCCGCCTTCTCTAGGGCGGGCACTCTGCCTCTTTCTCCTTGTTCACAGTGTGCCTGCGTGCCGACACCGAAGGGCTGCCATGTGTGGCCCTTCACCTACCTCCCAATACTCTGGCCAACTGGTCCCTTCTCTGTCTTACCTACCCTCTGCCCCACACATTTGTGGCAGATTCGAACCCTTGACAGTCCTCCGGCCCGCTTTTCCCTGGCCTTGAATATCATTAGTCTCATACTATTTTTTATATCCAGCAAATGAATGCAGCCATCCTCTATCTGTCCTTCTTCAGACTCATTTCACTCAGCATGATACTCGCCATGTCCACCCGTTTATCGGCAAATCATGACTTCTAACAACTGCATAGTATTGGAGCTACAGTGGCATGGGGCGACTTCTGTCCAGAGCCTCGGGGGCCCAGATGCTCCCGGAGAGACAGACAGACAGATCAGACAGAGAGACAGTCTGATCCGAGTGTTGGTTCTGGGCAGGGAGCGAAAGGAGGGCGCCGTGTCTGCAGAGTGACCTGGAATATGTCCCTGGTGTTTCTGGGCCCGGGTCTGCCAGGTCACCGGGTTCTCAGATAGCTCATGGGCCAGCGGCGCCTGGGTCACAGCGCAGTTTGATTCGATCTGGTTTCTAGAATAGATGCCCGTTACTTGCTTTTGTGGTTTTAACCTCTCCCCTCTTTTCTCATAAAATCAGGCTGAAGAGCTAAAACCCGGTTTTTCTAAGAGCAATTACATATATTTGGCCAAGGTAACCACGCCGCTGTTCTGGGGTCGCTTTGCGCCGAAGACACGAGCCGGGCTGGCCTTTAACACGGGCGCCTCTTCCTTCCTAGTGTTACATGGGTCTCGGGGACACAGGTGAAGCCCGGAAGTTCTGCGAGCTGGTACAGTTGCTTCCTTGCGTGAGCAGAGAGGTGAGTCCAGGCACTTCCGGCCCTTGCTACTGAGCTCAGTGGGGCCAAGCGGCTCAGGTGTGTCTAGGCGCGGGTCTGTGGAACAGTGTCTTCAGCTGAGCAGACCTGGAGGTCTTGGGTGTGCGTCATTGCCGGCTCACTGGTCTGAGCTGCATCACGCTCTCATCCTGTCCGCCACACAACCTTTGGCCCTGTGCTTTTTCCCTCACCCTTGCCCCTTTCCTTCCCACCGCCTCGCAGTGGTCTTAGCCTATGTGTTAGTGTGTTGTGCTCATATCTCATTCTCTTGGGGGAGGGCTGGGGGGGGAAGTTGGGTCACACCCGGCAATGCTCAGGGGTCACTCCTGGCTCCTCACTCAGGAGTTACTCCTGGCGGTGCTTAGGGGACCATATGGGATGCCAGAGATTGAACCCAGGCCGGCCGCGTGCAAGGCAAACGCCCTCCCCCCCTGCATCACCGCTATAAGCCGGCTGCTTGGCGAGGCCAAACGCCCTCCCGCTGCATCACCGCTAACCAGGCTGACCCGCGTGTGGCAAACCGCCCTCCCGCTGCATCACCGCTAACCAGGCCGGCTGCGGCGGCGAGGGCAAACGCCTCTCCCGCTGCATCACCGCTCAGGCCCTCTCATTTCTTTGCATCTTCTACGTGGAGCCGAGCTTCACGGCTCTGTGTCCAGCCCCTTTCGCAGAGTCTTGTCAGTTTGGCTGGGCTGTGCTGGAGGCGGCGCGCCCTTCCCTTCCCTTCCCCATGTCCGTCGACTGCTTCCTCTGTCCACTCCCCTGTCCCTGGACTCCTGTGCTGTAACGATTGCTGGTGTGTATCTGTAGACTCACGTTTCCACCTTGCCCAGACAGCTACCTAAGGCAGAATTGCTGCGTCCTAGAGGAAACCTCGTTCAACTTTTGGAGCCATCTCCTTTCTGCTTCCCAGGAGGCTGGGCCAGCTTGCTTTGCCGCCAACAGCCAGTGAGGGCTCCTCCCCGCCCCTGCCTGCTGCCCGCCCAGGCGTCATTTGTCCCTGCAGGAGGGAGGCAGTGAGCGCCTTTCCCAGCCCTCTTGGCTCTGGGCCTCTCTGCAGAAGTGAGGGCTCACTCCTCCATTGCTCCCTGTGGAGTTTTCTGGTTGGTGGTTTTGTGATTGAGCTGTGCAGTCATTTTAACCCGCGTGTCTGTGCGTCCTTGCAGAACATGAGATTAGGACAGACAGGAGATCAAGCCATTTTCTGCCCACAGACCCACACGGGTGCATGCAGGGGAGGTGGGACGCCAGTGGACCAGACTAGAACATGATGAGTTCTCGCTCCGGCTTGACATGCAAGTGCCAACTGTTCCCAGGGAAGGGCTGCATGCCAGGAGCCCTCGGGGTTTGGATCTAGCCCCTAAGCCTGTGTTTCCTCGGCAGCCTCCCGGCTCCACCGGCTCTTGCGCAGGGGCCCATCTGCCCACCAGGGTGCCCCCTTTTCCCGCCACATCCTGGCCTGAGCTCTGCCTGCTAGAGTGAGCCTTTCCCCAGCTGGAAGACTGAAGCCACCCAGGCACACCCCGCCTCCACCTGTCCCCCAGCCACATGGATTCCACCCAGAACCCTTCCTCAAGCTGCCCCGGCCCCACTGCCAGCTCATAGCTGCACCTGCCTTTCATTCTGACCCTGTAAGAGAGGCTCGTGCCCATACATGCATACAGGTGCATGTGGGCGCATAAACTCGTGCAAGGGCAATGTGTGTGGGTAAGAGATGTGCACAGCGTGTATGCATAGACACATGCATGTGTGCATACATGCGTGGACCTATATGTGTACATGCATAATGTGCATGACAGCTGTACTTACAAGCAGATGTATATGCATGCATAGAGGCATGTGCATGCATTGCGATTTGGAGACAACCACTAGACTAGAGCCATTACCGACTGGATCCCACGGGATGTCAAAAGATCACGTGGCCGCCCACCTACAAGATGGTCAGACTTCCTTGTTAAGACCCTGAAGGAACGGTTTGAGGCTCTTCATATTCCTGAATCAACCAGATGCCATTGGGCTACATTGGCACGTGATAGGGTCCAATGGAAATGTTACTGGCGCCCGCTCGAGCAAATCGATGAATAACGGGATTCAAGTGATCAAGTGATCAAGAGGCATGTGCACAGACATGCCTCGTGCACACATGCACAGAGATGCATGTATGTGTGTGCACCCAGTGGCATGCATATATGTGGGGTGTAGGTGGAAGCCAGGAAGGAGGCCGGGGATGGGGGTGTGGCTCTCAGTTTGGGGTGGGTGTGGAGAAAGTCTCGGTGCGTGAGTACAGATATTGTGCAGCTGTGTGCTTGAGTTTGACTCTTCTATTAGCGCTTGGAATCACTTCCTGTCTGTGCATTCTTCTGTAAGAACTGATTTTAGAGCCTTATTGAGCTAGCCCCAGGCTTACAAAGATAGACAGAGATGAAAGCTCTTTATGTAAGAGCTTTCAAAAGCCACATTAACATCAGAGATGCGTTGGTCTAACTAGCTCACAACCATCAGCGAGGGCTCAAAGGGGCCCGAGCTCAGCCAGAGAGGGCCTGAGGGAGCTCAGAGGGGCCCGAGCTCACGGACCCTGCTTGAGTTCTCTGCGCTGCCGCCTGGCGCTCACCTGGCACGTCTAGACAGTGCTCTGGGCACTGTCTGGGCATTGCTTGGGAGGCCCGATGCAGCCTGAGAGAGGGTGGACTTCTGGTGGGCCGGGTACTGCACTAGCAGCAGCCTTGCCATGCTCAGGATTAAAACTGTGGGGAGAACGTGTTTTGTTTGTTTTGGCTTTCCACTACATGTGTGGTGCTCAAGGACGGCTCCTGGCACTGCCCAGGGAGCCTGGGGCCGGACCTGGACTCCCTGCGTGCGAAGCCGGGCGCGGCCCATCCTGCTGAGCCGCGGTCGGTTCTTCCTTGGAGCCCCAGTTTGGTTGTTTTAACCTAGAGAGCAGCTGCTCTCAGAAACCTGCTTTGTCCAGCTTCCTTTGTCTGCTTGTTTGTAAGTTCTGAAACCCTTCCTGCCGGGCACTTAGCGGATGTCTGCTGACTTTGGGAAGCGTAGGAGTGCCGGCCAGGTGGGTCTAGTTCTGCTCTTCCTGACCCCCGTCTTGTTTGAGGACATCAGCCTGAGGGAGACAGATGTCTCTCTTGGGGCGCGCAGGAGCCCAGTCAGAGAGCAGGGAGCTGCAGTGACCTGCAGAGCCTCACAGCAACTGTCAGAGAGCCTGGGGGCGTGGGGCTGGAGGGTGAGAGGTCAAGGGTCACTGGGGTGGGGCACGGGGGTGGAGGGAGGCAACTTGAGAGCCGGGGGTGTGGGGGGATTGGAGGAGCGGGGTGGGGGGTGGCTGGAGGGGTCGGGGTGGGGGTTTGGGGGGCTGCTGGGGGGGTGGGGCGACCGGTGCCAGCGTCTGAGGGCTGCCTGTGATGCGTTTGTCGAGGGGAAGCTGGCACCACAGTGAAGGAAGAGCAGGTGTGGGGCTAGCCTGGCTGGACGCTGGCCGGATGCTGCCCCACCCACCAAGGCCTCGCGAGGTGCCCGCTGCTTGTCAGGGCGCCGCCTGCCCGGCGCTCCCCTTACGTGTCGGCTGAGGAGGGCTGCGGGGTCCCTGTGTCAGTCACGCCAGGACCCCTCCTTCCTACTCTCCCCCCCGACTCTGGCTGCCAGAGCCCCCAAGCCCCTCTCTGCAGTGCTCTGCCAACACCCTGCACTCACGCTTGTCTCCTCTCTGCCCCGACAGGACGCAGAAGCAGAGGCCCAGGCTCAGGCCATGCTGGGCTCTTTAGCAAAGAGGTAAATACCGACTGACCCTCCGCCAGTCCCGTGTGGGCCTGCTGTGCCCGAGAAGTGGCTGTCGGGCCTGAGCCCAGGGTCCGCGTGCGTTCGGGACCCCGTTCGAGCCCGGCACCGCACACTCCACCCCAGCACTGCCAGGTTCCACCCCTCAGCACTGAGCCCCACTGGGTGTGGCCCCAGAGCCAAAATTACAAACTCAAAAACCAAAAAAGAACAAACCCAACAGCTGTTGTCTACCAACACTGGCCATCGCCGTGATTGCCCACTTCCCCTTGTCCGCTCCGGGGTGGTGGGCTCAGATCCGGAAGGAAAATGTTTCCTGGGATGCGTTTCCTTTGCGCGGCGCACACGGTGAGTCCCAGAATCTCGCTGCTACCATGTCAGTATAAAGCGCTCTTTAATATGTAAGCGCTGTATGCTCCCGATCAGAAACTAGCATTTGGATGATTTCTGTAAATAAATTATTGAATCAATGTAATGATTCACTCTGCTGCTTCCACAAGAACTTACAGGACCAAAGCATCCCCCGGACGTGAACGCAAACCACGACAAGGCCAGGGGCGAGGGAGGAGCGTCCGTGCTGAGACAGTTGGAAGGTCACAGTAGCCAGGGGTTGTTTGCGGCCCACTCAGGGCTGGTGACCGTGGAGTGGGGCGTCCTCCAGCGCAAACGTTTGTCAGGTCGTAGACTGCGCTAACTCTTTAACATGGCCCCGTGGGCTTGGACCCATAGAAGGAAGCTCCTGTTTAGAGCCCGGCCCGATTCGGTCCTGACTGGCCTAATGGGGAGGGGGCAGGGAGCGGGAGCAGTGTCCAGGGAGGCGGGGCCGGGGAGCCCTAGAGTGAACAGTCGCAGGAGTGGACGGTGCCTCAGTCAGTTCCTAAAAAGTCAGTTTCCTGGGTGCCCTCCAGTCCTGGTGCACAGGGAAGCTGGGACCTGGCTGGTGGCTGAGAACAGAGGCTCCCTGTGAGAGCGGAGCAGGACTGGGGTGCAGTGGGGCTCTGTCAGGATTGGGGTACAGTGGGGCTCTGTCAGGATTGGGGTACAGAGGGGCTCTGTCAGGATTGGGGGTACAGTGGGGCTCTGTCAGGATTGGGGGTACAGTGGGGCTCTGTCAGGATTGGGGTACAGTGGGGCTCCCTGTCAGGATTGGGGTACAGTGGGGCTCTGTCAGGATTGGGGTACAATGGGGTTCTGTCAGGACTGGGGTACAGTGGGGCTCTGTCAGGATTGGGGTACAGAGGGGCTCCCTGTCAGGATTGGGGTACAGTGGGGCTCCCTGTCAGGATTGGGGTACAGTGGGGCTCCTGTCAGGATTGGGGTACAGTGGGGCTCTGTCAGTATTGGGGTACAGTGGGGCTCCCTGTCAGGATTGGGGTACAGTGGGGCTCTGTCAGGATTGGGGTACAGAGGGGCTCTGTCAGGACTGGGGTACAGTGGGGCTCCCTGTCAGGATTGGGGTACAGTGGGGGCTCTGTCAGGATTGGGGTACAGTGGGGCTCTGTCAGGACTGGGGTACAGTGGGGCTCTGTCAGGATTGGGGTACAGTGGGGCTCTGTCAGGATTGGGTACAGTGGGGCTCTGTCAGGATTGGGGTACAGTGGGGCTCTGTCAGGATTGGGGTACAGTGGGGCTCTGTCAGGATTGGGGTACAGTGGGGCTCTGTCAGGATTGGGGTACAGTGGGGTCTGTCAGGATTGGGGTACAGTGGGGCTCCCTGTCAGGATTGGGGTACAGTGGGGCTGTGTCAGGATTGGGTACAGGGGGCTCCCTGTCAGAACTGGGGTACGGTGTGGACTGTCCAAGTGTTCATGCTGATGTGACTTCAGCAGCAGGGGGCGCCCGCGTGACGCAGAGCCCGGGCGCACTCACCCTCCTGCCTGTCGCCTCCCCCAGGGCACCTCTTCACCCTCACAGCCGTGGCCGAGGCGGTCCTGTCAGCAGGAAGAGGCCGGGACACAGCAGACAGCAGCTCTGAGGGACCCACAGGGGTCGGGGAGAGGTGACTGGTGAACCTGTGGGGTCCTATAGGTGCCCCATCGGCAGCCTTGAGGGGGCCGGGGGCGGGAGTGTGTGGGGCCCCTGGCACCCTGTCGGCCCCACCCGTCCATCTCTGGGAAGGAAGGGCTGAGCCCTCCAGGTCTGAGACTCTGACAGCTCCAAGTGCCCGGTCAGGTGCGGCGTTAACCCACACTGCGCCCGTGTCCGTGGGAGCTGCCCCTGGTGACCCCACTACAGGAACAGGACTCGTGGGCACTGCCAGCCCTGCCATCCGTGACTCCCTGAATCAGACGTGTTGCCCTCTAGGTTCCCTGACACGGGGGGTCACAGCACTCCCCCCACGGAGCAATGCCACCTCGGTACCCGCCTCCACTGAGACAGCGTGTGCTTGGCCAACCCACAAAGGGACCTGCGTCCAAGCACACAGGAGGCGGAGTTCAGGGCTGTGCTCTGCACAGTGACATTCAGGCCACCAACCCTGCAGGCTGCCCACAGGACAGAGCCCCACTGAGCTCGGCTCTGCTGCTGGTTTCCATGCTGCTTTACGTAGATTCCAGTCACCACCGGAAGCGTGCAGTGGAGCTGAGCTCAGTCAGACCAGCTGAGAACACGGAGCGGCAGCCTGGGGGCATTCGGGAGAGCACCATTCTCCAGCACCCGTGCACACAGCACCCATGCACACAGCACCCATCGCACACACCAAGCAAACCGTCCACCCAGCACCCATGCACACAGCACCCATGCACACAGCACCCCCACACACAGCACCCATCCACACAGCACCCATGCACACAGCACCCCACCCACACAGCACCCATCCACACAGCACCCATCCACAGCACCCATCCACACAGCACCCATCCACAGCACCCATCCACCCAGCACCCACCCACACGCACCTGTCCACACAGCACCCATCCACCCAGCACCCATGCACACAGCACCCATCCACCCAACACCCATGCACACAGCACCCGTCCACCCAGCACCCATGCACACAGCACCGTCACCCAGCACCCATGCACACAGCACCCATGCTCACAGCACCCACCCACACAGCACCCATCCACACAGCACCTGTCCACACAGCACCCATCCACCCAGCACCCGTCCACAGCACCGGTCCACACAGCACCCATCCACCCAGCACCCGTCCACACAGCACCCATGCACATACACAGCACCCATACACAGCACCCCACCCACAAGCACCCATCCACACAGCACCCTCCACACAGCACCCATCCACACAGCACCCATCCACACAGCACCCATCCACCCAGCACCCATCCACCCAGCACCCACCCACACAGCACCCACGCACACAGCACCCATCCACCCAGCACCCATCCACCCAGCACCCATCCACACCAGCACCCATCCACAGCACCCATCCACACAGCACCCATCCACACAGCACCCATCCATACAGCACCCATTCACACAGCACCCATCCACCCAGCACCCATCCACCCAGCACCCATGCACACAGCACCCATCCATACAGCACCCAGGTACCCAGCACCCATGCACACAGCACCCATCCATACAGCACCCATGCACCCAGCACCCATCCACCCAGCACCCATCCACCCAGCACCCATGCACACAGCACCCACCACCCACCACCCCCCCACAGCCCGGCACCCATGCCTAGCCATCACCAGCACCACCACGCAGCCCCATCACAGCCATCACCGCCCCACCCAGCACCCACCCACCCAGCACATCCTCACAGCACCCATGCACACAGCACCCATGCACACAGCACCCATCCACCCAGCACCCATGCACCCAGCACCCATCCATACAGCACCCATCCACACAGCACCCATCCACCCAGCACCCATGCACCCAGCACCCACAGCACCCATGCACCCAGCACCCACCCACCAGCACCCACCCACCCAGCACCTATCCACCCAGCACCCATGCACCCAGCACCCATGCACCCAGCACCCATCCACCCAGCACCCACCCACCCAGCACCCACCACCCAGCACCCAGCACCCATCCACCCAGCACCCATCCTCACAGCACCCATCCACCCAGCACCCACCCACCCAGCACCCATGCACCCAGCACCCACCCACCCAGCACCCATCCTCCACAGCACCCATCCACCCAGCACCCATCTACCTAGCACCCCATCACACAGCACCCATCCATCCAGCACCCATCCACCCAGCACCCATGCACACAGCACCCATCCATACAGCACCCATGCACACAGTACCCACCCACCCAGCACCCATCCACACAGCACCCACCACCCAGCACCCATCCACACAGCACCCATCCACCCAGCACCCATGCACACAGCACCCATCCATACAGCACCCATCCACACAGCACCCATCCATACAGCACCCATCCACACAGCACCCATCCATACAGCACCCATCCACACAGCACCCATCCATACAGCACCCATCCACACAGCACCCATCCATACAGCACCCATCCACCCAGCACCCCATCCACACAGCACCCACCCACCCAGCACCCATCCACCCAGCACCCATGCACACAGCACCCATCCATACAGCGCCTGTCCACACAGCACCCACCCACCCAGCACCCACCCACCCAGCACCCATCCACCCAGCACCCCATCCACCCAGCACCCACCCACCCAGCACCCCATCCACCCAGCACCCCATCCACACAGCACCCCATCCACCCAGCACCTACCCACCCAGCACCCATCCACCAGCACCCATCCACACAGCACCCACCCACCCAGCACCCCATCCACCCAGCACCCCATCCACACAGCACCCATCCACCCAGCACCCATCCACCCAGCACCCATGCACACAGCACCCATCCATACAGCGCCCATGCACACAGCACCCATCCATGCGCGCCGCGCACAGCACCCATCCATACAGCGCCCGTCCACACAGCACCCATGCACACAGCACCCATGCACACAGCACCCCCCCAGCACCCGTCCACACAGCGCCCGTCCACAGCACCCGTCCACACAGCACCCGTCCACACAGCGCCCGTCAACACAGCGCCCATCACATGGCACAACATGTTAATCCAGGACTACAGACACCCTTCGGAAGGAACAGACGGACAGCCGAGCTGCTACACACACAGGAAATCGCCTCAACACCGACCAGGAGCGTGACTGGTTACTGTGTGACATGTAGTGCGATGCTCCTTCCAGAACACATTGTTTGACCACCAGGAAGGGCCCCAGAGCAGATCATGCCGGTGCCAGGTGTGGCTCCAGCAGCCACGTACTCGGGAGAAGTACCAATCCTGGGGTTAAGGAAGCAGCTGTCCCGGCGAGGGGCATCTGCCAAGAATCCCCTTTCTCCCCCCTCTCCGGGGACAGACCCGATGACCCACATGCAGCACAGGGCGCTCCCAACAGGTCTTGGCTGTGAACACTCCCAACACATCACAGAAAAGTCCTGAGACACAACAGCTTTCGGGAACCCGCAAACACACCTGAAGCAGCTTTTCTCTTGGTTTGGGGTGTGAAAGGATTTCTTGCAGGGCAGGTCAGAGTAGCGCTGTATCAACAAACCTTGGTGAATGGACGCCATCCCTAGAGCCATGGCCTTCATGTGCCGGAAATCCACTCTTGTGCGGAGGGGAAGTGAATTGAATTCTGACGCTGCCTCTGACCTGTCTCCTTCAGCCTCTCGCCCAGTTTGTTTCTGTTGGGTTGGGTTTTGTCTTCCTTTAAGGAGGTGATGGGCATCGTAGGCACCGGTCACCCTCCCCAGAACCCACCTCTCTGCTCTCCACAGACACTGTTGGCAAACGCATGCCTCCATTTGTGCGTACCTTAGACACAGCCCATCTGGAGCCGGGGACCTGAGACCACACAGCCCATCTGGAGCTGCTGCCTTGGCGAGACACCCAGACGGAGATGAGCGGCTCCGGCTGCCACACAGCCGCCCATCTGGCAGCCGCAGTGGGTGGTCTCCCCGCTACTGGGCAGGAGGGGCAGGGGCGGGACGTACTGTCTGGAATAACCACAACCAAAACAAATAGAACTTGGGCTGCCTGATGTCTGTGGTGTACTCAGAACCTTCCAAAACTACAGACACAGATTTTAATTTGCAAAGGAGCAGATATATAGTACAGCAGGGAGGGGTTCGGTGCCCAGAATCCCATATGGTCCCCAGAGCACCACCAGGAGGAATTCCTGAGTGTAGAGCCAGGAGAAATGCCTGAGCATTACCAGGTGTAGCCCAAAAGCAAAAACAAAAAACAGCAGGGAGGGGCAATATCAGGCTTCATTCATTAAGATTAAATGAAAACATGCTGATTATTGTGGGGCACACCCGCCATGCTACAGGGAGGTGGGGCAGGGCAGCCAGGCTGGGGAAGCAAGTCCACTGTGCCACATGCCAGTATTAAGACGGGGGGGGGAGAGTCCCCAAATTATGAAACATCTGCTGTGTTGCTGGGTTGAATTTTTACATTGACTTGGAATCAACACAGGCCTCTGAAGTGACTTTTCTCTCTGCTCATAATTCCAGTTTGTGCCGCAGATAAGTGAATCTAGAACGTGTGGGGAAGTATTTTGCCATCTTCCTCCCCATTCACTGTGTCTTTCCTTCCTTCCTGTTCCCACCCCACACATGACCACTGGACACACCCACCTCCACCACTCGGGTAAGGAGAGTCCCAGGTGCTGAATAAAATGTGCCCAGCGCCCACACCCCTGCCTGTGGGCTACATGCATTGAGAATCAGCAGCACCAGGGTCTGCTGACAGAGCCCCAGAACCTTCTTAAGGTTTTACATCAGCTGCACAGACTGTGGCTGTGGTTCACTGCGTTCAGAGATTCCACTGTGAGGGATCAGCAGACACAGTGCATCCATCTACTCCAGGGGGCCATAACGCCCGAGACAGTCACGCACACTACTTTTTTAAAAAATCATACAGCTTGGAAGAAAGCCACTGCTGTGCTGAGCCTTGTGGACCAAGCGATGCTGCTCAATGATGCTGATGCCGAGCACACAGCCCGATTGGGCTCAAACAGCCAGCTCTGGAGCACACAGCCATGTATGTGGCCACACAACAGGGCCACAGTTGCTGGTGCACATAGCCACATATGTGGACTCACAACAGGGTCACAGCTGGTAAAGCACACGCCACGTATGCGGGCTCACAGACAAGGTCACAGCTGCT
This sequence comes from Cryptotis parvus, assembly GCA_021461705.1. Classification (NCBI taxonomy): domain Eukaryota; kingdom Metazoa; phylum Chordata; class Mammalia; order Eulipotyphla; family Soricidae; genus Cryptotis; species Cryptotis parvus. The sequence continues at coordinate 17,275 of JAJIBD010010086.1, read as the reverse complement.
GGAGCACACAGCCACGTATGTGGCCACACAACAGGGCCACAGTTGCTGGTGCACACTCCACGTATGTGGACTCACAACAGGGCCACGGCTGCTAGAGCACACAGCCACGTATGCGGCACACAACAGGGCCATGGCTGCTAGAGCACACAGCCACGTATGTGGCCACACAACAGGGCCACAGCTGCTAGAGCACACAGCCATGTATGCGGCCACACAACAGTGCACAGCACTGAGCCCCACAGGAGCACAGAAAATGAAATGGGACAGTTGTATGATGCCCGTTAAGCACAATGGGCATAAAATACAGCACAGAGGGTTCAGTTAGCACCTCCCAGCACAGTAAACCCTCGGTAACTTCAGCAACACCATTATGAGATATATACTATCACAAGCAATGAAAGTAAATTATTTGTGCCTGCTAAGGAGGCAGGTTAGGGACTGGGGTGGGTAACTGAGGCACTGGTGGAGGGGATCACACTGGTGTTGGGACTGGTGTTGGAACATTCCATACCTGAACTGACTGTATTCTCAGCAACTTTGTAAATCTCGGTATTTAAATAAAGCTTGGAACAGGAAAAAAAATTAAAATCATATATAAAGAGAAATGAGGCCAGTTCCAACACCATCCCCAACCCCTTGTTACCTGACCAACAGAACACGCCAATTCTCTGTTTTCCCCGTGCCTCCGTCTAGGGCGCCCCTGTCCCCACTGTCTCCAGTGAGAACTCCAGCCTCGGAACGGCTCTACGATGACAGGGCAGCAGAAACCAGGCCTGCTTTGGAACGAGCCTGTTGTGTGATTTTAATAAAGACACTGCAGGTGCCGAAGAGCCTCTCACAGATGCAGTGGGAGATTTTTCAGTCTCATGCAAGTTTTGGACAAAAACTTGATTTCTCATGATGACGAAGAGACAAATGGTTTCAACAAGTTCACTTCATGTATTTGAGCCAAAACTGATTAAACCAATTCTACTTCTCTATTTCCTAGAATAATTGCATTTACATTTTAACTTGTTCTTGATCAAAATAATGAATACTGATTAAAAATGATTAGCATAACGGTGCTTATGAATAATTATAAAATATATACATGCATATTGCATACTGTTAGTGACTTTGTTTTTTAGCCTGATAAAAATTTACAAAAATCACTGCATTATAGTCACGCAAGTGAAAGCTTAATTTGGAGCTTATATTTGCTCATAACAAACTCTGTGGTTTGCCAACCAGGGAGCTAATGTTCCACCTTAGGAAGTCTAATTCAACGATTCCAACTTTAAAATCCACCCAAATCCAATCTGATCACTAAACTAATGACTCCTGGTTGTGCGGTTTTGTTTTGTTTTTGTTTTGTTTTGTTTTTTTGGGGGGCGGTAAATGATTCGTCAAACAAGAAACAGCATGGAGCTGGATAGTTCAGAAGCCTTGCACGGCCAACCCAGGTTCAATCCCCAGCACCTGGCAGGGCCCCCCACGCCCCACCAGGAGGCGATCCTGAGAGCAGAGCCAGGAGTGAGCCCCGAGCACCACCCGTGTGTCTCACACAAACGCACAAGGAGAGAAAGTACAGCCAGGGGTACAAAAGGCAGCGCTGGGCCTCTCGGTCACTTCGGCATCAGGCGAAAAGCACATTTCCGGCCTTTCCACCCATCTCCCAGGGGAACGAGCTTCCTTGACTGGGCACCTCCAGGCTCAGAAACACCTGGTTGCCTGGGCTGCCAACAGCGAGTCCCACCCCCAGAGGTATGGGCTGAGTGGGGAAGGGAGGAAGCATCCCCGTGTCTTACTGCGAACGGTTCATCTTCAAGAAGCCACACTGGGTGGGGCACCAGCCTGGCACGGCACCCAGCCCCAGGTTCAATCCCCAGCATGGAATGACACCCCTCCGGTAGAGTGGGTGTGACCCCCGAGGGGCTGAATCCCAGGCCCGTCATCGAGCTGTCCAGCTGTGGTTGGCGAGTCCTGCCACGAGTGCCCCCCGGCCCCAGCACTGCTTAGGAGCCCCCTAAAACACAATCGGTGTTTCCAGTCTGCTACGGATGCTTAGAAGTGCCTTGGGCCTGCTACTGTTGAGAGCAGCCCGTCCCGTCTGGTGGGGCTCCCGAGAGCAGCCCGTCCGTCTGGTGGGGCTCCTGAGAGCAGCCCATCCGTCTGGCGGGGCTCCCGAGAGCAGGGGGGGAGGCGGCGCCGGAGCAGTGAGGCTGCGGCTAGAGAGCCCGGGGCGCTGCCCCCGCCCAAGCTCCGCCTGCCCCCTGCGACTCAGCCTACCCTCCGTGCCCTCCCCGTCGCCTGGCAGGTGCTGGACAGCCTGGTCCAGGAGCTGCATGGAGTCTCGGAGCAACACGTGCACCTGAAAGGCCTGGGGCTTGATGGTCAGGCCGTAATCAAAGCTGACCTCGCGCTCCTGGGGGTTGCCACGGAAGCGGCACTGGTGCGCCAGCAGGGCCGTGAAGAGGATCAGCAGCAGCTTGGCCAGCTCCTCCCCCGATGCAGCGCCGCCGGCCAGTGAGAAGGCCAGCACGCGGCTGGCCAGGCTGCCGTCCAGCAGGCCATTGGCGTCCAGAAAGCGCGAGGGGTCAAAGTGCTTGGGGTCGCGCCACTGGGCAGGGTCGTGATTGACGGACCACTGGTTAATGAAGACCACGGTGTCCCTGGGGATGTGGTAACCCAGGACGGAGGCGCTGGCCCGGTGGCGTGCGGTATGGTGACAGGCACCAAGCTGGAGAAGCGCAAGGCCTCGTAGACAAAGGCCGTCGCCCCGGGGCAGGCGCGGCAAGTCGTCCAGGCAGGGCAGCCGCTGTCTGCCTACCACGGTGTCCAGCTCGGCCTGGACGCGAGCCTGCTCGGCGGGGTACCTGCATGGGGTGAGCAGAGAGAGACTTGAGCACCACGGGACCCCCCACCTCCATCCTCACCCACGTGCAGTGGGGGGGAGCCGGCCCTGCGTGCGCCCCCTCTGGACTCCAGCCGGCCCTCCACAGAGCCCCCAGCCCACCCCAGCACCGCCAGGAGTAATGCCTGAGTGCAGAGCCAGGAACAAGCCCCGAGCACCTCCAGGGGGTGGCCCCAAATCAAACACAGCAGAAAACCTTTGTTGGCCTTAGTCCCCAAGACTATTCCAGTGTTGGGTTTTCCTTTCTTATTTTTGTACTGCTGCACGTTCGCTTATTTCTCTAGAGGCCACGTGGGTGAAACTGGAGCTCCTTGTCCCTCAGGCTGCCCTCGTCCACCCCGAGCTCTCTCAGACCTTCCACGTTGCTGCAAACGCAGGGTCCATCTTCCTTTATTCCTGACGGCGCCCGCGCCAGACATATTTTCACTCCATTTAAGCAGGCACTCAGGATTCCATTAGCTCCCACTCCGAATCTTAAAGTTTCATCATTTGCCCAAAATTAAGCTGGGTTTTCTGAGTCTGGGTCTGTAAGAGACTTGCATGGTCCACGCCTCCTCTCAGCTCTCAAGGCGGAGGAGGTGGTCCCAACTGCTCTGTGTCACACACACCAGGCTGGGCCCACAAAACAAGTTTTTCTTTCTCCAAAGTCAAAAGCTAAAAAGAACTTTCATGCCAAAGAAGTGTTTTAGTCTAATTTTAATATGTTTGCTATTTTTTATAGCAGCACGGTCACGGGATGTACTTCAGTCGCTTTTTTATGAAGCCCTGTCCCTGAAGGTGCAGATTCCCTGGTCCCTGGACACAAAGAGAACCGTGTCTGGTAATCAAATCAAGCTCTTTATACGTAGGAGATTTTGCTATAAGTCGCAGATCAATTCCTTCTGCTCATTATAAACTAGAACATTTGAAAAGTAAAAAAAAAAAATAGCTTTACACAAAACAAGATCCATCTTTCTCTGCCAGACTAGAAATATACTTTCAAGAGAAAAATCCTCAAAATCAATAGTGTTAAAATTCAAAAAATGATCATGTATAAGAAGACAGAGTGGGGGTGAAACAGTCTGTGAGCCAAAATCACTACAACAAAGTTTAAAAAATGAGAAATGTCCACTGCTGGAAATCGAAGTGTCAAACGCAAAATAAAATACATAAATAACTACTACAATTTGGGGGCGGGGGTCTTCGGCATGCAGGGCCGGCATGTGGGTGATTCTAAAATAACTTCATCATTAGCCTGCTGCAAGGATCCTCAAACTTGCCAGGCTCAGATGGTCAAAATTTCAGGTCTTTGGAAAGACCTGAGATCAAAACTTCTCTTTTGCCACTATTCGATCCATGGCGCACCCAAAGAGCCACAAGACGCATACTTGGACCTTTTCTCCCTTCGCCACAGTTCCCAGCCCCAGCAGCTCCGCTGCTCTGTGGCTCGGGGAGAAACTGAGTCCCCGCTCCGAATTCAAAGCCGACCCTCCTTTGCTGCTCTTTGTTTTCACTCCTGCTTTTCCCCGGGTTATTGTTCCTCTTCAACTTCCTGCTGACAAGAGCCGGTCCCAGCGGCGCTGGGGTGTGGGCTCCCCTGTTCTTGATTTTTGCGCCTCCCCATAGGCAGTTCTTTGTGCCAGGAGCCCTTTAGAATGTGTGCAGGAAGCGGCTGTTTACAGAGTAAGCGTCGGAGGAACCGCGCCGCGCAGGCCAGAAAGCAAGTTTCTGTCTCCTCCAACGCTCCCCATGGAGCTGTCGGATAAACGGCAAAACTCACTTAAACGTTTTTCAGACCAACAGTGTCTGGTCTCCAGGGTGAGTGTGTCCTACCAAAAGCTTATTGTTTATTTGCTAAATCTGGTCACCCCCTCCTGGGGCTCGGTATAGGACCTCCAGGCGATCCCCACCTTGACCCTGCGCCAAGCTGTGGGTCCGAGCTTGCCTTTCTAGAAACCGCTCAGCGCTCTGCTCCAGCGGCCGGCTGTCCTCTCCCTGGCCGCTTCCTCTCCCCAGTGACCTCCGGATTCTAGAAATTCCAGCCCATCCCGAGACCGAGGCCGTCCTGGGATCCAAACGCAGCGGGGCAGGGAGCCTGCGGGTCGCCGCTTGGTAACTGCGCCAGACTTGGTCTGAGAACATTGTAGCAAAATAAATCTCGGTTTTCCAGCGAGTGAGAGACGGCCTTAAGGATGTGTCGCACCTCTAAGCTGGTGGCCAGTCTGGGCCGTGCGGAGGCTCCCGCAAGCCTCATTTGAGACACCGGAGCGCGGATCCGCGTCCATAGGGTGCCGGGAGCCGGCGGGCTCGGCCCTGGGCGCCTCACGGAGGAGAGACAGGGCGTCTGGGAGCACCTACCTGGTGAAGAGCAGGACCAGCCAGTGCAGCGCGCTGGACAGCGTGTCCTGGCTGGCGCCGAAGATGTCGGTGACGGCGCCGGGCACGTCCTGTGGGTCCAGCTGCAGGGCGCCGTCGCGCGCCGGGAGCAGGAACGCGTCCAGGAGGTCGCGCGGGGGCGCCCCGGGCCGCAGGCTCTCCCGGTGCTGCAGAAACTTGCCGTGCACGAAGAGGCTGAAGTCGCGGTTGAGCCGCTGGAACTTGCGGAAGGCGGAGCGCACGGGGTTGGGGAAGCGCAGCAGCCAGGGCAGCACGTCCACGAGGCTGCCGGCCCGCACCGCGCGCCCGAACTCCGCGTTGCGGCTGAGCAGCTCCAGGAACTCGGCGTCGTCGTGCCGGTAGCGGCAGCCGAAGCACACGGCGCTCATGACGTTGGCCACGGCCACCTGCAGGGGCTCGCGCGGGTCCACGAAGGCGCCGTCCGCGCTGCGGCGCACCAGCAGCGCCACCAGCTCCCGCGCCTCGCCCAGCACGTGGCCCTCGAGGGCGCGGCGGCCGCTCGCGCTGCGCGTGGAGAAGGCGCGCAGGGTGCTGTGGGCCACGCGCCGTCGCTGCGCCCAGCGCTCCGAGTAGCTGCCAAAGGCCACCCCGCGGCCCCCCGACACCTCGCCGTAGGACGCGAAGGGCGGCCGGTCGGCGAAGGCGGCGCCCTGCTGCACCAGCGCCTGGCGGATGGCGGGCTCGCCGTTCAGCACCACCACGGGGCAGCGGCCCAGGCGCAGCTGGAAGACGTCGCCGTAACGCCGCGACAGCCGGGCGAAGGCCAGGTGCGGCACCCGGCCCAGCTGCGCCGCGTTGCCGATCAGCGGCCAGGCGAGCGGGCCGGGGGGCGAGCCGGGCGGCCGGCGCAGCGCCCTCAGCAGCCACTGGGTCGCGTGCAGGGCGGCCAGCACCGACAGCAGCAGGAGCAGGGTCGACGGCTGCACGGCCAGAGCGCCCGGAGGCGGCGGGTCGGCGGGGCCAGGCTGGCGCGCGTGCTGCGGAGAGAAGGACGTCGGGAGAGGCTGGGGGGCCCAGAGCTGCGCGCCCACCCATCCCCGCCCCAGGTGGACCGCGGGCTGTCTCGCTGCAAAGCGCCTTCCCTTCCCCAGCACTCCCCAAAAGGAGAAGGAAAGGGATGTATTTGTTTCGGCCTCCCCCGTGCCACGCGCCCCCAAGCTCGGTGGCGCGAAGGCGCCTGCAAGTCAGAGACCGCTGGGTGGGCTTCAGGGAGGCGGCGCTCAGTCACACCTAAGTACCTAGCGCCGCGGCTGGACCCCCCGACCCCCAGCACCCGGAGGATGCCCTGCAAGCTCATCCACCAACCTGGTGTCCATGGCCGGAGGGCGTGGCGCTTGGGGGGGACCTGGAAGCCGATCCTGGGTGTGTCTGGGGGGTTGGAGCCACGCGGGCACCTGCTGCAGGCTTGTGAGGGGCACCTGGGCACGGGCTGGAGACTCTGGCCGCGGCGGAAACTGGAGGGCTGGAGCCTGAGGCGGCGCCCCCAACTCTGCAGCCTCAGGAGCGTCGGGGTCTGCTCACGGCGTGGGGATACACTCCCCACCCCCAGCCGACAGTATCACCCTGAGGTCTGAGGGCGCTGTCCCCCTTCTGCCGCTTTTAAGGTCTGCGTGGAGGGAAGAAACGGCGGGACCTGGCGGGGAGGGGCAGGGCGCGCGGGGCGGGGCGCGCGGGGAGGGTCCGCCGCCAGCTGCACCCGTGGGTCGCGCCGGGGCCGACGTTTTCGTGTGCCCGAGCCTGGACACCCGCCACCGAGCTCCCGCGCGCGGGGTCCGCAGCTGCCCGTCCCGCCTCGCCGACCTCCCCGGGACCCGGGCCGGAGGGCGGTGGCGCTGGGCCGTGCAGCCCCCGGCGGTGTTATTACATCTTCAAGTTCTCACGAGCAGTCGGGCCCCAGATCGGGTGCGGAGCGCGCAGAGCAGTGGGGGTCGCGCCCCAGCCCCGTCGGTGAGATCTGAAGCGGCTCCGGGCACCGGGGCTGGGCCGTCCTTGGCACCAAGGCCAGCACTGGCAGCGCCCCCCAGGTTTGCCCGCGGAGAGGCTTCTCCGGTGGCGCCGCCCACTGGCCTGGGCACCGGGCCGAGCCGGCCCTGGACCGTCCGGGGCGGGGAGGGCGGGCGCGTGTTCGCAGGATTCCAGGACGGGGCAGGGGGCCGTCTCCGCCGGCTTATCGGCTGGAAGCGGTTCTCGGCTGTCGCCTCCCCTTGCGTGCGGAGCCGCGGATCGCGTGCGCAGGGCTGGAAAGTCGGCTCCTGAGCCCAGGCGCTTGTCACGACACCTGAAGGGCCAGGCGGCGGCCGAGGGCGGAGTGGCCGCCGCCACCCCTCCGCGAAGCACGCACACACCCCCGCGCGGCCGGCGGCCCCACGGCCTGCCAGGAGCAGCCTCGCTGGAGCAGCCCCGCGGAGCCCGGGAAAGGGCGGACCTTGCCCCAGTCCTCCAGGGACCTGCCTCCGGGTCTGCCCCTGTCGACACCAGATTTTGCGTGTCCCACGTGGCCCGGTGTTGGCGCTTTCCCTGCGCAGCGAGTGTTGCGGGTTTAGGAGGAGGGAGTGTGTGGAGCGCCTGCGGCTTTCCCAGGCGCACAGCAGCCTGCAGGAGTCTGGATTTGAACCCTTGAGGTGCCTGTTCCTGACAGGCAGGAACCCCTCCCAGTAAGGGCCTGGGGTTTTATTCCTGCCTTGAGGGTGGAGGGGCAGGGGAGGGGCAGGGAGGGAGGGAGGGAGGAGAAAAGGTGGGAGGGAGGGAGGGAGGGAGGGAGGAAGGAAGGAAGGAAGGCAGGCAGGAAGGCAGGAAGGCAGGAAGGCAGGAAGGCAGTTAGGGGAGGAGAGAGAGGAGAGAAAGAGAGCGCCCTGAGAGCAGCATTTGGCACTTGTTTCTGTTTACTGAGCTGAGCTGTGCTTGGGTGATAAATTGGTTCTGAATGAGAGACCACAGATGGCGCCTCCTTACAATTCTTCAAACAACAACTGATCTTTTGTTGTTGTTTTGCTTTTTTGTTTTCACTTGGGAGTCAAACCCGAGTGCTCAGTGCTCTGGCATGGGGTCACTCCTGGGTGATCCTCGCATGCTGTGCTGGGGATGGACCCGGTCAGTGTGTGCAGGGGAAGAGCTCGCCCACTGTCCTGTTGTTCTGGCCCTTTTCTTGCTTTGGTTTTTGAGGGACCTCCCAGGTAGTGCTCAGAGGACCTCAGGACCACTTGGCCAGTGGGCACTGGGCGGTTTGAGGAGGGTGTGCGAGACCTCCTGGGGTTTGCTGGGGTCCACGTGGGCCCGGGGCTTGGATCATGCAGAGCAGATGGCCCTGCCTGCCCAGCAGCCTCCCAGCTCAACGGTGTGGGCGCTGCCCCAGTGCACCTTGGTTCTGGGGGTGAGGGGGCGTGGTCTCAGGTGGGCGCCTTGGTCTCAGGTGGGCATCTTGGTTTCGGGTGGGCCCCGTGGTCTCAGGTGGGCGCCTTGGCCTCAGGTGGGCGCCTTGGCCTCAGGTGGGCGTTTCAGTCCGCCCACGTGCTGCTTGAGCAGGGCTCTGTGGCCTCTTTCTCTACTCTCTGCGCTTCACTGTCCTGGCCGGCAGCGTTCAGGCCTTCGTGAGACACAACCACAGAGCGCCCAGCCAGGAGGCGGTGCCTGGCCGCAAGAATCCAGCAAGGCGGCTGCCCTCAGCCCTCCTGTTTCCCCCAGCATCTCCCGGGCACCCGTGGGTGCCTTTCTGGCCGCAGAGCATCCTAGGACCCCTCCCAGCAGTGCCAGGTGCCCGGAGTGTTCTAGGACATGCTGCAGAAAGCCGCGGAACCAGTCCAGCAGATGCCGCAGAAGAAAGACGGACCTTATCAGTGGGCCGGTGAGGCTGACGTGTGTGTCGCTGGTGCAGTCTGGGTGCCCAGCGTGACCCGTGAGCGGCCGGCTGGAGAGCAGAGGCCCCGCCCGGCCCTGGGAGGAGACCCCCTGGCAGCTGCCCGCCGCCCACAGGGTTGCTCTCCAGAGCATTCAGCGAAGGGCCCGGGGACCACCCAGCACCTGCTTCGGAAGTTCTTAGGAATCGCAAAGAAACCAGCCAGTAATGCAAAACACAAGTGGAGTTTACTCAAGCCAGCTAGCTGGGGTCAAGCTCTCAGGTACGCAGGCCTAGCGAGACCCCGAGTAAGGGAAGCTTTAGATTATAGAGCCACTGTTAGCGTCGGAGCCCACAAACTTAAATTCAAAAGAAAACATAACTTAAGGAGAAACACAACTCAAGTTGCACAGACAAGTTATTTTGATATGTCCTGGGATGTTCTAAATGTTAGTCAGCCCTGCCTGCACCCGAGCGGGTCCCATGGGCACCGCAGATAGTGGCGGACAGGCGCTGTTATAGTGGCAGACAGGCGCTGTTATAGTGGCGGACAGGCACTGTTATAGTGGCAGACAGGCGCTGTTATAGTGGCAGATAGGCGCTGTTATAGTGGCAGACAGGCGCTGTTATAGTGGCAGACAGGCGCTGTTATAGTGGCGGACAGGCGCTGTTTCCTTTTGCCCAGGTGTCCTTCCCAAGGCCGAATGGAGGGTGATGTCGAGCCCTCGGAACCTTTCACAGAAACATGGAAGCCCTTTGGCTCATTGAACCTGCTGCCGCTTTTGCTCACGTAACAGCCGCGCCCACACACACACACACACACTCACACTCAGTCCCATGCACACACACACACTCACACTCAAAGTCACAAACACACATGCACACACCAAAGTCACACACACATGCACACACTCACAAAGTCACACACACATGCACACACTCAAAGTCACACACACACATGCACACACTCACACGCAGGCACGCAGGCCCCAGCACCACCCCCCCCCCGCAGCTCTGTGCTACACTTGGCAACTCCGTAGCCACGTTCCCTGTTTGTTCTGTCCCTGGGGCTGCAACCAGGGTCTCGAATCCATTTCTCGGTCTTGGGGGTGTCAGTTGGCACCCCGCGTTTCCAGAGCTCTGCACCCAGAAGCAGGGCCATAATATTTCCTCCCACCGGGACAGGCCCTGCCCCAGGCTCTGTCACCTCCACCGGACAGGCCAAAGCTTGGTCAGCACACCAGGGCGGGCCCAGGCCTCAGGTGTCCCGTGTGGGGGCAGAGCCTCAGTGCCCCCTCCCCCACCCCGCCTGCAGGGCCACTGGCGACCCTGCAGCCCCCGGAGCCTCGAGAGGAGGCTGAGGCATCAGCCGCTGGGTCCCGGTTCCTCCGGCGGCGACCCTGGCTGGTTACTCCACTCTTCAGGCTCAGGCTCCTCACTGGACAAGCACACAGAGGGAGGGGGCTGCGCCTATCCCAGCCTGGGGTGGAGGCTCCATGAGACGGGCAGTGGAGGAAAGGAGGGTCTCGGCGGGGACCCCACCAACACCCTCCATCTCGCCCCAGCGCTTTGTGGAGCACCCCTGGGGTCCGACCCAGACAGGGTGTCCCTCGGCAGCCATGCTCGCGTCTCTGGGACCCGGGGAGCTGCCGTGAAGGCGCCCCACGAGCAGCCCCGTCCCCCAAACTCCTGAGGGCCCGTCCCCACCTCCCTGCCCCGCCATTGCCAGTCTGGACCTGGGATCCGCTGAGTTAGAGGTGGGGTTCTGGGGGGCAGCCCGGGGTCACTACAGCTGCTTCTGCCATGCGGGGGAGGGTGCTCAGTGCTCTGTGGGGGTTCTGGCTGCCGTGGCTGCCCTTCCTAATGCCTTCCAGAACATTCCCCAGGCAGCGAGTGTGAAAGTGCCCTGCGGGTGACTAACCTGGGCTCCGAGGGCCCCCGAGCTGAGTCAGCCCCGCTCGCTCTTGGGGCTTTGCGTGTGGACCGTAAGAGCCTCATTCCTGTAAGGCCCCTGGGCAGTGGGGCTGTGGCTGCCCCCCCCCCCACCTCCAACCACCAGCTGTGGTCGCGGGCACCCAGGGCGTCCCTGGGTCTTCCGGTGCTGAGTTGGGGCACTCAGACCCCCAGGTCAGCTGTGATACACAAAGGTGGGGAGTTGGGTTAGACGAGAGCTGAAATCCTGCCGCAGGCACTGCTGGGTGTACTCGGCTGAGCCTCCGTGTTCATAAAGCATCTCCTAAAACCTCCGCCTTCTAAGGCATCTCCTAAAGCCTCCTGCTTTAGCAATCACTTTGCATAAGAGGGATTAAGGTTCAGAAAGGAACGCTCCCTGAGGTCGGCCAGGTTGTGGGAGCCGGGCTGGGAGTTTAGACTTGGCAAGTGCCAGGTTGTGGGAGTCAGGCTGGGAGTTTAGACTTGGCAAGTGCCAGGTTGTGGGAGTCAGGCTGGGAGTTTAGACTTGGCAAGTGCCAGGTTGTGGGAGTCAGGCTGGGAGTTTAGACTTGGCAGTGCCGGTGTGGGAGTCAGGCTGGGAGTTTAGACTGGCAAGTGCCAGGTTGTGGAACCGGCTTGGAGTTTAGGACTTGGCGTGCCAGGTTGGGAGCCGGGCTGGGAGTTTAGACTCAAGTGCCAGGTTGTGGGAGCGGGCTGGGAGTTTAGACTTGGCAAGTGCCAGGTTGTGGGAGCCGGGCTGGGAGTTTAGACTTGGCAAGTGCCAGGTTGTGGGAGCCGGGCTGGGAGTTTAGACTTGGCAAGTGCGGCCTTCCCTGGGCCCCTTCGGCCCGTCCCAGCCCTCCCAGGCTGGGGAACGCTACCCCTAGCCCAGGGCAGGACCCCAGCTGGTAGAGGCATCTTGGTTCCAGTTCTAGGCTGTCATTCAACACCTCTCCCTGGCCTCCTGGGGGGGCGACCCAGAATCTGCCCCCTGGTGATTCAATCTCTCTAAGCCCCCAGCCAGCCCTGGGAGGGTTTGGACCTTTTCCTTTTAAAACAGAGGCTGGAGCACTCAGAGCTCAGGAATGAAGCCGCCACGCGGGTTTCTGAGCCGCCTAGATCCCTCCTCACCCACCGAGATGTCCTGGGACTTACACTATGTCGTGGGAAGTTTGTACTTCACACTGTTCTCCCCCCGCCCCGTGGTTGGAGAAGACAGGAAACAAAGCGATGATGCATAGACCCCTGCCAAGACCTTAGCTCAGTGCTGCTGAGGTCTCTGAAAGCAACCTCTGAGCCCCGAGAGCTGCTGTTTAATCTAAGTTTTCTCTGTCAACAGTTTCAGCAAAGCCAACCCAACAAAGCTCTAAAAATGTTCCCATTAAAAAACTAATAAAGGGCACATGAGCGGGAACCGGGACCTGGCGGCGGGAAGTGGACCCTGGCCAGGACGTGAGGCTGGAGCGGGAACACGCCAGAGCACGAGGATGAGCCGTGCTGTGGCGTAATAAAAAGTTTAAGTGCCTTTAATAAAAAAAAAAGAACAAAAATCAGTAAAAACAAACAAAAATTCAGATGAAAGCACAAACACCACATTGTGTGGAGAATAAGGAGTTTGATGCTTTTCCTGACTCCGATGCCTCTTGTGTGTGAACTAGCAGGACAGGACGGCCCCAGTCTGTCCTCCGTGGGGCGGCCAGCACCACGCCACCTCCCACGCCTCTATGTCCAGACTCTAGAGTTGGCCCCTGAGGGGGCCCTGGTGGGCAGATCCTGACCACAGTGATGGTCCTTGGGCCTCTGTCGGGGAAGGAAGCTGGGTGGTTCTCATGGAGGGAGCAGGTGGTGCCCCTCTCGGATTTTAGGGGACAACCCCGATCCGTTAGGAGCGGGGGACAGAGGTCTCAGGTCAGAGATGGGGGCCTGATGGGGACCTTGACCCCCAGGCAGGACCGGGAAGAAGGGACAGATGTCAGGGTGTGGGGTGAGGGGCCCCCCAGATCTGTGCTCCCCGAGTCCCAGCTGGGTGGGGAGGTGGGGACTCTGCTGTGGTGTGGGGCCGAGGACATCAGGAGCTGCTGGAAGGGCAGCGCTGGACGTCAGCCCCGGCACCAGAGCCGAGTGGCGCTCGGCCGCCTTCTCTCCGGCACTGGCCTGGGCAGCGCGCCAGGCACTTGACATAAATCATGCCGTTAATTGCTCACGAGCAATCCTTTGGGATAACTAGTACCCTAATCCCTTTCCGCAGACAAAGCAGAGCGGGGGAGGCGCCGTTAGGAGGCCCAGGTCACACGCCAGCCTCTGGATTCCTCTCTGGACTCTCCGGCAGCAGCCCAGCTCTCCCCAGGTCAGACGGTGGCACGGCGGTGCGGAGCAGGCATGGCTGCTGGGATTCTAGATGTTTCCAGGCCCATAGAGCTGCATCTCGCTCTGTCCCTGGGCCCCACCATGACCACCCGCTGCTGAGGGATTGGTCCTTCCACCCCAGCCCAGACCAGGCTATGCACGAAGGACCCCTTCCGGCCCTGGCCAGCCCTGGTGTAGAGTCCGGCTGGTTCAGGGTCAGCCCCTCCCCCAGGCAAACACTCCTCGCAAGCAGCTCTCCCCGTCCCGCAGAAACAGCCTGGGAGGTGCTCTGAGGCTCTCGGGAGCTCAGCGCTGATCATGCTTTTTCTTTATTTTCATTTGCTTGTGGCCCAACCAGACCTACCCACTATCTGCCCCTGGCCCGGTGGCAGTCCGCAAGTTGGCACGGTCAGCGCTCAGATGCCCTGAGACGACAGAGGAGCGAGTCTGGGGGGCCTCCCCGAACCTGGCCCGACCCTCTGAGCTTTCCGGCGGTAAAAAAATGTTTCCTTTCTGTCAGCAGTTAACAGGACTAGGCGCTTGGCTGGGCCCGAAGCAGCCGATTTGTTTTTATTTTTAAATTTGGTGTTTGGGCCACACACAGTGGTGCTTAGTGCTGACTCGATGTGGGCTCCGGGGTCACCCACAGAGCACTGAGCCCGCCCTTCGCTGCTGAGACTCAGAATCCCTTGGTGATCCCTTTCCTCACCCAGAGCACGTCCCTGGGCACTTCCGCCTCTCACTCCCTGAAAGCGCTGAGTTTGCCCATGCTGTTCCCAGGGGGCTGACCCCAGGGGTCACCTAGTGATCTCCGTTCGCTCCCCTCAGGCCCCAAGTTTCGCAGATGATCTAAGCCTCCCTTTGGGCCGCCCCATCAACCATCCCTTTTTCTCTTTCCCCTAAGCCATACAGAGCAGGACAACTGAGGCAGTCCCGTCAGGACTGAGCTGGTTTTGCCAGGAAGAGCCCTGGGCTGAGAGCCCGGCATTGAGATGAGGGTGTTTTCTCTGGCCCTTAACTTCTGCATCACTGGAGCAGCGCTTACCGGGTGAAATGTTTCACGTTCCTTCCACCCTAAAATAGTAGGTATTATCCCAAATCACTTCCAGTTCAACAAAATGATACTGAAAGCCAATACTGTTATTATCACAATTGCTATTATTGTCACCCGTGATTCCCTTCTGTCATTTGGAAGATTTCACTGGCCAGACAGATCTTTCAAAATCACTCCGGAGGGGTCAGGCGCAATAGGACAATCAGCAGGACACTTGCCTGGCTGCCCCTGACCTGGGTGTGGTCCCTGGCTTCCCTATGGTTCCCGAGACCCACCAGGAGTGATCCCTATATGTAGAGCCAGGAGTAAGCCCCAAGCTCCCTGGGTAGGGCCCAAAACAACAACACAACACACAGCACGCACACACATTCACATACACACACGTGCACGCAGACACACACACACACACACACACACACACACATCTCCCCTCTCAAAATACTTTGATCTGCCTAACAGGTCAAACGGGTGCGTTCTTAAGGCGTGAGCATTGGCTGGTTCTGGGTCTCCTCCCCGCCCCACCCAACATGATGACGTTGTCCCAGGACCCCGCCGTTTCATCCTCAGCTCCCCCATTCTGAGCTGTTGGCTCAGCCCAAGAGCACCCCCTGTTGGGGAGCCACTGGGGTCCCCAATGATGTCAGGAAATGGAGTTCCCTTTTGCCTCAAGGGTCAGTGACAGACAGACAAAATCCAAGCGTTCAGCACAGTTTCAAAAGGCTTTTACTTATCACCAGTAACTAACCAAACTCTGCTAATACAATCCGAGTTCGGTGATTCCAAACCTCTAACTCCTGCCTGGACCTGCGACCATGTGCTCAGGTCAAGATCTAAACCAAGATGGATCCTTCTTCCCCAAGTCAGTCCCTTTAATTTCCAAAACCGCCAAAAGTCAGAAACCCAAAATCCTTTCTTCCAGGTGGGGCTACATTATCAAAAATCAGCAAACCAGCTTTGAGGTGCAGATGCTAAATGGTGCCGCTCCTCTGGTTCCGGTCTAGACAAATGATGTCAGGGCCCAAGTCCCTTCCTCCGAGATCATCTCTTACATCAAACTCTGTAGAGAGAGGGCTGGTAGAAAGAAATACATCTAATGGATGTATATTCATGGGGGAGAATCACATCATAATTTCAGGCCACGGACTTCATGCAACTTCGATGGTATCTCCAACACCCACAAGGTCTTTCTTCATTCTCCTCTGCACCAGGGCGATCTTAAAGTGCTCCATTCTCTGTTTTACTGAGAGACTCTTACCAGCTGCCTTTTGAAGGAGTCAGCATGACCTCTCCTCTGATCTTTACAGAGCTGATTTCTAAAACATGGGTCCCAAGGAGCCAGGCTTCTATTAGTAGTTCCAGCTTCCTGGCAAATTCTAGTTTGTTCCCCACTGGGACCCATGGGGGATAAGAGAAATTTATGCCCAAAGTACGTAGCACTGAAATCATAGTAGAAATTATATTCCAAGAGTTATTAATTCAGAGTCAAACTGACTCCTATAACTGCCACACCCTCTGTCAGTGTTTACACAACAGAGAGGTCTCTTTAGCATGAAGCCTGGCTTAAAGACATGTAAGTAAACAGCTCAAACAGCAAAAGATCCAGAGCTAGCTAGGGCGTTCACCCAGCACACACCCCCCACCTCTGCTGGAAGACTCCTCGTCCTCCCCTCTGCACGTGGGCAGCTAGTATGCTTGTTCCTCTCACTCCTTGCTAGGTAATATTTTTTAGCTATTCTGTGTAGCCAGTTTTCCCCATCAGGACTCCCCTATCATCAGAACTCCACCCAGCAGAAGAGCTGATCACAGCCCGGCTCATCGAGATCCACCTTGCAGCAGTCTTTTTCAAGCCCAGCACGCTGATCCAGAGACTCACATACATGGGGCAGAGCTGCTACCAGCTCTCCCTGTGCCCAGCTGATCACGAGGTGCCCGGGAGGGATGGCGGGTTCTAGCCCTGGCCCGCCACCCCAGCAGAGCCTCGCAAGAAGCCAGAGGAGCCCCACACACCATGAGGGGCTGCCATTTTCCACATCCGGACTCCCCACTCATCAGAGCTCCACCCAGCAGAAGAGCAGGTATTTCCCTGTCTTGCGCTGCCACTTTGCGGCAGCGTGGTTCATCAATAAATGCACGAGATGACAGGCTACTACGAGAGTATCCCACCTGCACAGCAGAGCCTGGCAAGCTACCCGTGTTGTATTTGATATGCCAAAACCCAGTAACAATTATATTATAGACCTCATTCCCATGACCTGAAGGAATGGTTTGAGGCTCTTTGTGTTCCTGGAGCAAGCAGGTGCCCTTGTTCTACACTAGCATGAGACAGGACATATGGAGATGTTACTAGTGCCCACTCGAGCAAATCGGTGAGCAACAGGAAGACAGTGAGACAAGTACAGGAGCAGATCCGGCTCCCCGGATCAGGGCGGACTCGTTCTTGCACTAACTCTTGGCGGGTGGATTCCCTGCCCACCCCGCCCCGGCAGACTCATTCCAACCTGGGCTCCCAACACACGTTGTTCAAGTGCGTGCCAGGATTCTCGAGCCGCAGACCAGGCATCGCCCTCACTTGCTTCCTTCCCTCCGGCAGTCTATGGATGTTCAGGCATGGTGGGAGCCTCCGAGATTCCTGAATCACTAGGGATCTGTCAGCATCCTCTGGAGGTCCTGGTGGCTCGGATGCCCCAGCTGCCTCAGAAGTTAGCTGTGAGGGTGGGGAGCTCTCCTCCCTGGGAGAAAAAGCGGCCCCAGCTTCTCCTTGCCGCCCCCCATCACATGAGGCTTCAGAACGCACCTGGGATTGGGAAACAAGCCATTCCGCGTCCTGAGCGCGGGCATCAGC